>BDUI01030090.1:0-10031 GCA_002335545.1 Apodemus speciosus | reverse complement strand
CCAGCTGCCTTCAAAGTAGACACGCCGGCACCTGAGCAACTGGTGCGCTGACCATGCGGGCTCTGCCAGGGCGCCCTGTTGCCTCCCTGTGCCAAAGGCAGAGCTCGCTTCATTGGTTAGGAGGGTGGACACTGGGGAGCCCTTCTCCGACTCTCTCTCTCTGCCTTTCCACCTTTGTCTGTCTGTCTGTCTCTCTCTCTGTCTCCCTATTTCCATTCAACACACACACACACACACACACACACACACACACACACACACACACACACACACCCCTCTTCCCTTTGGCTTCCAGTTTCAATCACACATAGCCCAGGTTTCCTCACCAGGCCATCTAGGGAAAATCCTAGAGGTTCAGAGTGCTAAGGAAGTGGGCGGGGCCTAGAGGTTCAGAGTGCTAAAGTGGGCGGGGCCTAGACACTTGTGCTGGCCCAAGCTAAACTCCGCTAATGCCTCTGTTCTCCCTTCCCACGATTACACCGATTACACCGATCACAGGGCTCACGGTACCCAGCTGGCCTCGGGCATCCCTGGCGCAGGCCTGCTCTCACCGGGAGTGGCTCTGAGGCCAGCTGCCTTCTTTTCACCTCTGTCACATCTCAGCCACCGCGGGAACCCGCAGGAACCTGCAGGATCCCTTTCTACCCTAGTTACATAGCAGAATTGCTGGACAGGGGGGTCCATGCTGTCTGYAGGGACAATAGGGAGCACGGAGATTTTCCCAGAGAGAATGGTGCACACCTTCATTATTGCAGAKTCTCATTCCACCCTTCTGCTTCTCACGGGGTGGGGGGCTGGCAAACATTCTGTTCAGGGACAGGTCTGGATGGTAAGCATTTTTAGCTATTTTTAGCTTTGAGAGTCAGACTACTAGTATCTCTACTCAGTTCTTCCCTGTGGGGCCGAAGCAGCCTTGGGGGACAGGTCTACGGATGGATATGGCTTGTCCTAGTGAGACACTGAAATGTGAGTTTTGCATGTGATTTTCACATGTCACAAGTGTTACYGTTTCTTTCGGGTTTAGGAAAGTGTTGACGAAGTATAAAACMCACAGGTGGCTCTTAGGCCGAGCCGGAACTTGCCACGCCCCAACCCTCCAGAAAGGGAAATGAGCATTATGTGGTCCTTCAGGAAAAAGTCCCCTGCATACAACACACACGCTGCCATCCCTCAGTGCTCATACCGCGACTGTCTGCCTGCCGAAGCAAGGCGAGGAGGGGGCCGCCACGGCACAGGCACACAGAAACCGCAGGACGAAGAGTTAACAAACAGATACAAGGGGCTGGACATGGGTTTGAGTTGCAAGCCGTTGCTCCTTTTCTGACCCCGAGTCTGTGCACATGAGGCCYCTCTCCCTCGGAAGAGTACAGCGTCCCTGCATATTTGACCTCCTAGAAGAAACACCCCCTCACTGTTTTCTGAGATCTACCTCTCAAGAGGAGGCAGTAGACAGGGAGCCCCACATCCTCAAACACCAGCTTGTGAWTGACTTCCCTTTCCTGGAAAAACGTAGCCACGTGGAAGACTTGACGCATGCTATTCTGTGGTTTGGTACAAAGAACACTCTAGTTAGCGAGGTCAGGGCATCAGAAGCAAGGGCCTGCGGAACCATTTGAAGACCAGAGTGTGTTCTTGCTGGGCCAGCAGGCCTCAACCAGAAAGGGTTCCTGGACACTCCTGTACCGGCACCAGAAGACCCTGTCCACACCCTGAAGCACCCAGGTCTCCACGGAGAGACGTTATTCAGCATGGCGGCCTCTAGCCAGGCGTGGCTTAGAAAATCCTTTACATGAATTGAAATGGACGGCTCAGATCTTCAGTCCCAATACATAATAGTATGTTTAGACTTGAATGTGAAGGTGGGGCTCAGATTCACCCTGGAAAACAACCTCTGGGCATACCTGTAAGGGAGTTCCTAGACCGGGTTTTAATTCAGGCAGGAAGACCCRCCTTGAATGGTGGGCAGCACCACCCTGCAGGCTGAGATGGAAGAATAATGAATGGAGGAGACAGCCAGCTGATCGCCAGCACACAATGACGATGACGGCCTCCTGCGGATGCAGCCCCGCTGCTGCTCCGTGGTCCCCTCGCGGGAGAATTTTTTGGGGATATTTTGTCTCAGTAATAGGAAAAGTCGCCAACAGGCCAAGACCCRTGGAGCAGAATTCCAAGCACCAAGAGGCTTGGATAATGGAGACAGGAAGACACAGAGAATGTGGGGCTTTAGGAGGGAGGACTCGGGAAACTGAAAGGGCTAAAGGCCCGAGTCCATCGCTTTCAGGACTAGCAGGACTCGGTWACTGAAGGTTCCCAGAACCTTCTGAACTTGCCCCAGAAGAGCTCACCCCTTGAAGCCAGCTCTAAGGCAGGGGTACTACCTGCTGTGTCCCCTGACCAGGGCACTGCCGGCAATGGCAACCCTCATCTGTAATCCTCTCACAAAGGGGAGGGGGTGGTCTCATCTGTGCACATCCCTGCTGAGATCACAGCAGCCAGGCTGCCCGCCAGGGTCTGAGATCTGGCTGTAGCTGCTGCAGTGACCTCCACATTCCTCGGTGGCATGGACGGTGCTTGGCTCCTCTCTTCCCTGGGCTGGGGCTGGGGACAGGTCACTGTCTCCAGTTTAATTCTTTCGCTTGTCTCTGTTGTATACATGACCAAGAGGAATGGGTTTAAAGGGAGCCTCTGTGTAGAGGCGATGACTGAGAAGACACCACAGGAGGGGAGAGAGAACCCCTCRGGAGATACCAGCTCAACCCTGTTGAAGTAAGTTGGGGGGKACTTCCAGGTGAGACTCAGCTATGCCCTYGCAGGAGGGCACCCTGGGCAAGCCGGCCTGGGCTCTGATGTACAAGGAAARGAAAGATGATCTCAGGGAGATTTTACTRTTATCTTCTCCAGAACCACATCCAMACATATCGCCTAGGTTCCTRAGYGAACCCCAATAAATGCTAAAGACTAAACGAGAGGCCCGAGGCCAAGTGCCAAGACCTCAGAGTCGGGGAGAGGTGCTCCTTCCCCGGGGTCAAAGGTCAGGAAAGGCCACCTGCGAGGATGGGACATTCATTGAGATAAGAAGGGTGAAGAGGAGGCGGCCTGAGAGGTGACAGGCAGAAGACACCAGGCTGGATACACAGCAGTGACCTCCTGAACAGACGGACTCTGGACGGCAGGCATGCCAGGGTCCTTCCTGAGTTTCTTATCTGAATCCTATGTTTGGGAGCTTGTGGGCAGGGCAGGACGTTTCAGACTGTCCCGTGGAAGCCCCCACTAAGACCCAGGACCAGTGTGTCGACGGATAACTTCGCGTGCGCAGCAAATGTCTCCGGCTTCCATGGCTCTCTCCCTCTCCGCTGGCCAGGGCTCTCAGTTGACTGTGGGCAGCTCTGAGGGCTGAAGGTCCAAGCGTGGGTCTCCCCGTGTCCATGTCTTACCTCCTCTCCCCGGTTTCCTCTCCTGCTGCTTCTGGYAGATGGGGAGAGCTTCCTGATTTCGCTGTGACCCAAGAGGCATTTGAGTCTATTGCTTTTCGATTTGGGGTGACAGCACCGAAGAGGGACTTGACCTTTCTGGGTAGTGAGCTGCATTCCAGGGACATCAGTGGTGGCCAGAGGAGCCTATAGGGTTCTCCCAAGACCTGTAGGACGGCTGGCTACAGACAGGTTGAGGGATGAGCTAAGTGATGATGTCTGCCAAGTACAGCGGTACAGAGGCTCAGGGTGGGGTCAGGGTGGTCTTCTCCTGCTGAAGATTTGACAGATTAGGGGACAGATATCTCCCAAAGAGCAGTTGTTCCCCAGTACAGCCTAGATCCCAGCAAGGCACAGAAAGAAGGAAGCAGGTACCCTAAATGCTGAGACTGATTCCCAGTGTCTTGGGAAGAGCCTGCGTGGGACAAGTGGAGGCTGACACAATGACCCTCCAACTGCACAGCGGCATCTTGGAGGTGACCCAATGACTAGACAGGCTCGATGACTTGTTCAAGGTCACCTAGCATCTTAGGGACCCAGTGGAGCCTTGGCTGACTCCTGAAGCCATCACGTCTTTTCCCGCAGAGTGCCACCCCTGATTGCTTCTCACTGGGGCCATGGCCAAGAAACCAGGTCTTCCACGGGACCTGCCTCTGTCACATGCCTCTGTCACATGTGAAAGTGATGAAGTCCCTGGGGTGGTGCCTAGAACTGTCCTCGCTGAAGGATTCGGTTTGTATTAATTTAAGATTAGACCAAATAATTTAATTCACATGCTGCTTGCGAACATGCTGGGGCTCGGGACTCGTTAAACAGTGGATTGCTTTAAAACGAGTCTGAGGTAAATGGATCGCAGGCTGACTCCAGAGGTGTCAGCAGGGTGTGACAGCAGAGATCAGGAATATTAGATCCTCACTGGCCAAGACTCCCATCCCGCTCCACTCCAAAGACCTCCCCAYATGGCCTGCTCCCCCACACTGGACAATGACCGGTGAGCACAGGGCTACTGAATCCTCTGCCCTGACCTTCCCCAGTAGCCAAAGGAGATGCCAGGCTGCCCAGCAAGCTCAGGATCTCTCCCGGAAACAGGCCYTGCAGAGTGTACTTTCTTTGGGGGCATCTGGAGGGATGTTGTTGAGCTTGGGTGGAAAAATCTGCTAAAAGATTATCTTCCCAGATGATCATCTTCCAAAGGATGCCTCCTCCCTCACAGTGGCTTCTCCTTATCTGGCATCAGGCGGTCCTGCCTTTTCATGATCTTAAGCTGGTTTTTAAGCCKTTTAACTGAACATCCTTGTACTGGGTGCTGTAGGGAACCCAGAAGGATGGGGAAGGGTGGCCCAATAGGGGGCTTCCTGAAATCCTCGAAAGAAGGCTGGTGAGTATTTCTCTCCGCAGATGTGGCTGCTGAAGTCTTCCTTGGATAAAGTCACAGTGATGTCAATAGCGGAACTCTGGACGCTCCTCAGATCTGCAAAGCTTGCCGGAGTTCTGAGACAGATCTGACCCACACCGTAGAGGGATACTGGGAACCAGGTGGCTCAGTTTAGCTGTGAAACAGGCCTGCCAAGGTAGAGCCAACTGAAGGAAGGGAGAAGGAGGGCAGAGGCAGGACGTGCATCAAAGTTCCCCACCCCCACAGGAAGCACGGGAAGGAGAAGGAAAAGACAGGGAGCCTTGTCTCTTCCTGGGATACATCACTCTGTAAAAAGGCCTGTTGGCCCCAGAACACACAAATGGCAGACACCCCAGACCCCTAAATGGGCTGGTTCTCAGGGCAGGAGATTCCCTCAGAGAAGGCTGAGGACAGCATCTGCGGTGGGGTCGCTATGGACCCCAGGGCTCTGCATGGCACTGGGCACTCCCCACCAGTCTCTAGAAAAGAGGGTACCTGCTGTCCCCCACCCCTTGCCTCCCGAAGCTCCCCTTCCCCACCGCGCTCTCCACAGTCTTCACGGGGTGCAGAGAGATGGCCCTGTGCGGCGCACCAGGAGAACGGGGACAGGATTCTCCAACTGGAGGGTTGCCTGGCATCTCCACAGAATATTCTAGAGCACTTCTCTAGCAGGGCCCTTTTGGGGAGTGGGACCTTAAAGAGAACCGAGGGGCAGGGTGGCAAGCCAGGGGAAGCTCCAGGCACTGGGGGAGGGGCCAGGGCGGTGGGGGTGGGGCTAGGGCGGTGGGGGTGGGGCAGACTGCACCATCTCAGGATCACAGCATGGGTATAGCAGTCCCAACCTGGCACCAGCCCCAGCAGCACCCACCTCCTTCACCTGGGCTCCCGCCCGCGGGAGACACTGTGCTTGTGCAGAGAAACCGCCCGCCCCAGTAAGGCCCCGTCAGCCTAAGGATCGCATGAGTGAGGAGCGCGATAAAGATTAAATGAAGTTTTAGATAAGAAGGCATAAAAATCATGTTCAAAGATATAAATAAAATTCCCAGAGCTCTGAMTTTATTGCGCTGGGGTGGTGGTGGTGGTTTCCAAGATTAATAAATTAATGGGCATAAAACAGAGTAATGGCTAAAAACGGATAATAAGGTAAATTTGGATGTGCAGCGGGCATTGTTTCCAGCTGTGGAGCTCTGGTCAGGGATGACCAGGCCACAGTGGGCGTGCACATCTGTCCTGAGACCACCTTGGCCCTACCGTCTGCTTCTGCTCTGCCTCCTTCTGGGGTRAAGTCTGGGTACTTAGCCACCCTCACCTGAACGGTCTCCCACCCTCGGGGGATCCACGGGCAGGAGCACACACAYGGTTCCTGTCACTCTCAGCCCTGGCCCGCTGGCTCTGTGGAGCCAGACGGATGCTGGAGGCTTCATTCTCTCAGTCTCGGCAGCCTGTCCTGGCACATGGGCCATTGGCCCCACTTGGGAGGAACACGGCCTTTACCCTTTCCCTTGTGGGTATATCAGGCTGCCTGGCCCTGCTTGTCCTGTGGTCAGCAGGAGCTGTCCCCAGTGTGTGTGTGTGTGTGTGTGTGTGTGTGTGTGTGTGTGTGTGGTCTCACGCAGCCATCAGGGGTTTGTACCCCCAACCAATTTCAATATAGTCTTGCCGTTTCTATTACAAATACTTTCAAGGCTACAAGACATAAATAATAAATAAATGAGGTGAAATTTCCTTTTTCTCATCAAAGTGCACTGCTCAGACTCATTTCTTGTAGACTTGTCAAGTGGTTGGAACGGATCTTGATCGTGCCCGGGGTTTGTATTGGTGACAGCTAGACATCTCCTCTCCCCTCCGCTCCCCCCTCCCTCCTTGGATATGAAGCTTTTCTGCTTTGTATCCGTCCGTCCTGCCTGTATTAGGCGTCTAGGGCTTTCTCACGCAGACAATGGATTTCCATAGGCTCTTCTTGGTCTGGCATTCCTGTGGTCAGCATCCCTTGTGGGTTTCGCGCATTTAGACAAAGAACGACTAGTGAGATGGAGAACTGCTGTCCAAGGTGCGGCTGCCCTCTCTTGGGGCTGGGGGGCTTTCTGCATTTCCAGGAAGCCAGCCCTCTTTCTCCCACTCCTCCACGCCTAGCCTCTAGAGGGCAGCAGAGGTGGGTAACAGAATCCCACACTCCAGGCCGTTCTAAATGACGCAGTGGGAGCACAAAGTGGGACTGGGATTGGCTCCCTCTGCAGGTGGGCCTCGGAACTGCATCTGCTAAACACCTGTGACTCCATCCGGGTATCAAGGCGCACCTTTGCCAGCCAGCTGCACCCAGGCAGGAGTCTGGGAAGGAATTCTTACTTAAAACAGGTCACGAGGCTTTGTTTATGGAGAAGGTGGGGGAAGTGCCAGGCCAGACTGTGGCTATGTTAATGTGGGGCTGGGCTCCCTGCCAAGACATTAAGAGGGGAGTCGAATTCCTCAAACCAGCTTTAATCAGCAGATTTTTAAGGTTAGAATTACTCTCTCCTCTCAAGGCTTGCCAAGGTTAATTCTGGCCTGAGCATGCAGAATTAATGGGCTGGACAGAGGGAATCGACCTTTTCCTGATTTTTTTTCTTAAGTTCACAAAAACATCTCTACAAGAGGAGAAGGTGGCAGGGCTGGGTCCCCCCTGGGAAGGAAATACCGGGCCCCAGGCCACCCATCTGGGAGCCCACGTCAGAAACACACACAATCAGACTCACGCCAAGTCAGGAGTGGACACGTGTGCCAGGCCGGGCATCCAGCCTCACCCTGGGAGAGTGGAAAGTAGAATTCCCCTTAGACAGCTGTGGGTGGCCGACCCTACCCAGCCTCTGTCTGATGTAACCGTCTGAGCATCTCAGCTGGCCAAGCGAAAGACAGAGGCCTCTCCTCATCCTGTATTCTGAGGCACAGATCTACAGAGGAAGGTATGTCCTGTGAGAGTCCCCATCAGGAGCAGGGTGTGGGTTCAAAACTCCCCTACACACCCCAGGATAGTGACTGTGGGTCAGGCCTGTGCTCTATCTGGATCTGCCCGCGGGAGCAGGAGGCACGCCAGCCCCGATCTGTCAGGTTTGCTCGTGAGAGATGTGTTTTTAGTAACTGACACCCACGTGGCACCAGCAAACACAGGTCACCCACAGACGGTCCTCATCTCTGTTGTCCTCATGGTATCCCCGCTGGTGGTCCCTTCAGATCCAAGCCTGGGCTGCACTGGGAGAGCCTTCCTTTGCCTGAGGCCAGGGCGGTGCTGCCCAGCACTGCTGGGCCTGGCCACCTTGCTGGACGGCTCCTTCCCCTCCAGCCTCAGCCTGAGTTTGAAACTCAGGTCACACACTCCTGACCTTGGCTGGGCTCACCACTCCACAGCAAGGAAGCGTGAAGCCAGGCTGTCTACCCACTGTGTAACCTGCGTGGCTACCGGTGGCCCCAGCAAAAGTGGGTCACTCCTGGCCTGACTTCCATACCTTCCCTTGCTCTGCCCCACCCCTTCTAGCTCTAGAATGGGGTCCAGGGTGCTCCCTGCCCCCTTTCTCTTCCTCCCTCTCTCCCCTTCCCCCCTCCCTCTTTGGAGCTGTTTCTGGGATTTGGTAAGCAGGGAAGGTCCCTTACCGTAGTGCTCAGATACCCACTGTAATACTGAATCTGTGGGCGCAAAGCTGTGGAGCCTGGCTACCTTGATGCACACGCACAAGGGGGACTAACCTTTTAGCTGGCGGACTGTGGCTCTGTGGCCCAGAAGCACTGAGATCTAGGCCACTGTCAGGGTCACCCTGGCTGTGAAGATACRGCAATGCAGAGACAGAAGGATCTGCCTCCCTCCTGGTCATGTGTGGCTCAGCCCAGCCAGCGTCTGTATGTCTCAGCGGAACTGGAACTGGGGTGCTGACGTCCACGTGCTTTGATCAAAGGAGGCGCTGCTGCAAACCACTGTTGGGAGAGGGAACTAACTAAAGGCTCTCCCAGCATCTGCCTGACTTGGCAGTTTTGACCCTCCCACGCCCATCCCTGCCCTCTGAGCTCAGGCCACAGTTCCTAGTGGGAGGGAATGGGTCCTATTCTATGTGCTTCCACGGAACCCAGCAGTGCTGGTCAAAAGAACAGCCCCTTTGATGGCTCTTTTGAACTTTACACAGAAACTGTGGTCCAGTCCTCAAAAGTAACCACAGTATTACTGTACAGCCAGCAGTCGAGCGTCTGAGTGGATGCGCCAAAAGATTGCACGAGGTTCACGTCATCAGACACAGATCCACAGCGGCGCTCTTCACACAAGACTCAGGCAGCCCACAAGTCCATCTATAGATGAAGTGGTGAACGAGATACGAGATATAATAGATTCACACAAAGGAATAGTACTCACTTGTGTAAAGGAATAAAGGGTACATTGTGGGCTATTATAACCACTAGACTAGATGACAGAAGCCAGAAGCCACGCGATCAATTGAGTTGTTTTAGTTACTGTTTAGTTATTGCTGACAAAGTGCCTGACAAAAACACTCAAGAAGCATGGGGTTTAATATTTTATACAAACACACACACAGATAGACATGTACATACATATATCTATATGTATATGCATATATACACACATATACATACATATACCTATATGTATATATACACATATATATATACATGTATATATCTATCTCTCTAACCTTCTATCTCTCTATCTCTATCTCTCTATCTCTATCTATCTATCTATCTATCTATCTATCTATCTATCTATCTATCTATGCTCTTGTTGTTTTCTGAGACAGGGTCTCTGGCTGAGCTCAAGCACAGTACATAGCCAAGAATGGCCTTGAACTCTTGACCCTCCTGCTCTCACCACCTGTACGGGCTAGGTTTGTGTATCAACTTGACACAGGCTGGAGTTTTCACAGAGAAAGGAGCTTCAGTTGGGGAAGTGCCTCCATGAGGTCCAGCTGTGGGGCATTTTCTCAATTAGTGATCAAGGGGGGAGGGCCATTTGGGTGGTGCCATCCCTGGGCTGGTGGCCCTGGGTTCTATAAGAGAGCAGGATGAGCAAGCCAGGGGAAGCAAGCCAGTAAGGAACATCCCTCCATGGCCTCTGCATCAGCTCCTGCTTCCTGACCTGCTTGAGTTCCAGTCCTGACTTCCTTTGGTGATGAACAGCAGTGTGGAAGTGT
>BDUI01030076.1:15619-28006 GCA_002335545.1 Apodemus speciosus | reverse complement strand
TTGTCTCTTTTCTGATATTAGAACTGTTCTAATTATCCATTTTGGTTTTGTATTACAGACAACTCAAGTTTATAAGAAGGCCTGAGGAGCTGAAGTAGGAATTGCTAAAGTAATACTCGAAAGAATACCAAAGCTGCCTGTCAGAGAAGGTCAGTGTGAGGAGAAGCATGGAGATAGAGGACTGTGTGTTCACTACTCAGTCTCTTCCCAGGACTGTCTTGTGCTTTGTCATTGGGGTGTGTGATTCAATTAATGGGTTCCACATGTACTGTGAGCATTCATCCAACATACACACACACACACACACACACACACACACACACACGCACGCACGCACGCACACACAATGGAGTGGCATACTAAGAAGACAAACCTAGTTTTACTGAAAACAGGAAATGAGTAAGGTAGAAGAATGGGTTTTCCAAAACACCAGGGATACAGACCCTAGGCTAAAATGTCAGACCTTAACAGAACTACATTTTGTTCATATCTGGGCTGATAAGAATTTGCCTCTATGATTTGATGTAGTGGTTTAAATAATTTTCCCTTCCTGCAGAAGACGAAAAAAGATGAACTGGCCAAGAAGGCAGCCTTCAGGGTGGTGATACAAAAGATCCTAGTACATCAGGATTTTTCAAATGGGCTTCCTTAACATTTGGAAAACTGTACAGTTGTGAAGAAAACAACGTTGGGGAGGAGGCCCTCCATTCTTCAGTAACAACAAGAAGCTTCAGATCACCAGTGATGTCTTTAGGAAAGGAAGCCTGTGATGAAGCAGCTCCTACAACATCACCAGCTGCCAAGGAGGCTACAGACACTGGCACCRTGGAAAGGCCCAGTGAGTCACCACTGATTTCTSATTTGGACAAGCCTTGTGTAGAAGTGTTTCCAACTTCTTCTGGATCAGCCAAACAGGAATGCAACCGAAGATCACAAGTAGGGTAAGGCAGTGGTGGTGGACAGGTGTCCCAATTCTCGAGCACTGGGCCCCACAGAGAATACTGAATCTCCTGCCATGTCCTGCCACTTCCTGCAAAAGTCTTTTGCTTTCATGGATCCACTTACTATGCTATGGTAACAGACCCTCCTGTGATGAGTGTTGTCTTTTTCTCTCTTGACAACCTGTCTTGTTAGCTTGTGTAGACAGAGCAATGCTTCTGGATGTGTCTGTGTGTTAATGGTAAAAAATAAAAAAAAAAAAAAAAAAAAACCTGAGCTTGCCCTGCAGTGCTGAGGCCACAAGGGTCTTTCTTTTCCCTACAACACTGCACTATTGTGGACAGACTGTGATCATTTGACCTTGAGCTAAGACTTTGTCTTTATGCTGTCTGCTACATTTTAATACCTGATCAGGTTTCTCATAGCCTCACAGTTCTATTGTAAATACTCCATATAATTAAACATTACCACAGTTGGCTTTTTCAAGGTGGATTCTATGGAATACTTGTAGTTTGGCTCTATCTATCTCTGGAAGTCACAAACCTTATAAGTCACTTGTGTGAGTCTGGGTCGAAAGCAAATCCCAGCAGTACACAGGAAAACACAGATCCAGATCTTAGAATCCAGAGGCCAAAAAATCTGGAGATATGAACTAAGAACAAAGGAGACATGTCTTTGCCAGGAGAAACATGGAAGAAATTTTCCTTTTTTTCTGACTGTTTAGCTCCCAGGATGCAAATGGTGCTCACCTCATTTTGGAGAAGACTTTGTCCAATGACTCTCTGCATACACAGAGAAATTTTATAATCAGCTCACAGTAWCATCCAGAAATATTGYTCTATCCACTTAAGCTGACAGTAAAATGCATGACTCCATTTCCCAGATACAAATAGCAAGAGCTTGGAGTAAAACTTCCTGCCCAACATGAGGAGGGGGATGATAGAATCCCAATGATTTTGAATTTGTCTCCCAGGTTGCAGACTGAGTTGTCTTCAAGGATAATAGGCCCTGCCACCTCAAACTTTTCTCTCTTTTTCATTACAGTTAAGTATGGTAAGAGGGTAGAGTTCTGTGCCAGGTGGTCCTCTCTCAGGTTTTATATGAGAAATYCCTAACCTCAKCAAGGAAAAACAYCAAGAAAGGAATCAAGAYATGCATGGTGTCATGTGGAGTCCTGGTAAAGATATAAATACTTCTGATTTGAAGCTGTTGCTTTCCCCTTGCCTTTCCTTGACTCTCAGCRAACATATCTATGGTATATACCCATACACATCACCCTCCAGAAGGAACTATAGGTGGYAAGGCCTGTCCATCTGGAATTGGATGATTTTGTATTTGGTTGCCTTTCACAGTACTTTGAAATGAACAATGTGGTTCAATGTTACAGTTAGAAGTTTTCCTTCTATTTTAGGGATAGTGCTAGTAATTCCAGTCATTGGCAAACTTAGGCTGGGGGCTTCCTACAAGTTCAAATCAGCCTCACAGTATTCTATTATTACCTAGATAATACTAAATTGCTAAAGATAAAGAAGGCAGACCAAAAGCAGAAATGCCAGGCAGGGAGAGAGTCATGTTGCCTAGTTATAGACAGAAAAGGAGGAAAAAATTGTCTTTGGTTCCTGGTCTAAGAATCTACTCTGGTATGCTTTGGAGTATAAATTATCTAGATACCTCAGGACTCCTGAGCAGACCTGCTGGCTGCTACAGGAAAGAGCCTAGGACCAGGAKGTATAATGATGGACTTCTCTGGACCTACTCAACATCTTTTCTTATATTGTATCTCAGCAAATCACAAGAACACCCAAGGTTTTGAAAAACCAAAGGGAGAAAGATCAACRAGTTTCATGCACTGGTGTGGTTTGGGGCCTCATGTGTRTGTGAGAGAATAGGTCTGAGACCTACAACAGTTGTGATATGTTGTTTTCTTCTGGCAGGTTGGAGATGAGTATCACATTACTCACATCATCATTCCTTTCCATGAAGGAGGCTAAGATTTTTGCTATGCTTCAAATGAGGAGTAGCAGTTCCTCATACAAGACGAACTGGTGCTTCTTACATTAGGCTGGATTCATGTAAGCAAATGGAACTCTCTGAATGAGGGTTTTTCTTGTCTGTCTCATAGAAACAGCTTGCCTGAATCTTGCTCTGCAGAAATTCAATCCAAATCATCATCTCTGAGTATATCCAGTTAATACTGTGCAGTTTGAGTCAAAGGAGCACTTCCTAGTACTTTTATAGCTCTTTGTATTTTACTTCTTACTTGGATTAATTCATCAAATTTCCAACTTCCTGTGAGTCTGTGTGGAGTATGGTTGCTTGCCAGGACATATGAGAACAGTCTATATGGACCATATACCTAAAAGATGTAAAAATGAAACTTAAATAAGCCAAGAGAGACATTTCGAATGATTATGTTTCGTATTTATGAAGACGTACTTCCTTTATGCACACCCAAAGTGATCCTACATGCAAGGTTTTCAACTATTTGCACATGCCTAGCATACATCTGTTGATTTTCAAGGAAACACACTCACCTAGAGAATCCTTTGGATGATTCTCTCATTTCTCTCATTTTCAAAGACTGCAGCTCACAAAACAATCTGATTTCTTGTAACYTGACAAATAAAAGCCACCACGATGTCGTTTCCATGTAGGTTTTGTAAGATCACATATTTGTTTTGAGGCCTTTGGAAGTACTGATATGTGAAGCAGTCGCCTGTGACTTCATGCTCTTTAGTCCAATTGTATAACTTATTTCTGCCATGCCTTATTCAATAATATATTATCCCCAATTGAAAWGTGGCCTTTTGTGTTTTGGGATTTAAAAGGAAGATCACRCAGAAATTGAACACCTAGTCATATGAGKCAAAATGCATAATATGCTTCAGGAGAGAAATATAGGCCACTGTAGGTTACAGAGGGTCACTRTCACAATTAAGGTRATTTATAATTGTTTTYSAAGAGGAGCCAAAAAAAGCTTTTAGGAGAGGGGGATAGCAAGAATGCCTGATATGTGCGAWTATCACCCAGCAGAACCATTGTCACCCTTGTCAAGGATGAACTGGAAAAATAGAGGCGATTCTGAGTGAAGGGAAAATGTTTTGGGCTAYTCTGAGCAAAATTATGATGTGACCAAAAGCTATACTCCAAGAGTCAAAATGAAGGAGTTGCAAGGCTGCTTAGGAAGGGAATGTCAGGTGAGGTTTTGGAGCTGACAACATGGAATGAGGATAAGGGGTGATAGCTTTGTGTGTGTTGGAGTAATCAAGGTAATTCAGATATCCAGGGAATGGGGATAGAGGTTGAGGAGTCTGAGACAGAGTAAGATTTCATTGGGCTCATGGAGGTAGGAATGTTTCTCTCATATGAGTAGGATTTGTAGAAGAGGACAGAGCTTGAAAAGAGGGTAAGTTATAAAGTTTGGAATCGAAGGCACATGAGACATTACAACTGCACCGACATTAGATGGATGTAGTAAGAAGCCAGGAAAGGGACTTCAGGCACTTAAACATGCAGGTGGCTCATGAACCTGGTAAAGAGGGARAACTGGTTACAAGAGAAACAATTCCCTGGCAGCTTAGGTGRAGGTCTAATGAGGAAAGCAGGGGATACTGTGGGGATGAAGGAACAACAAGGTTGAARGAAAACTGGATATGAGGYTCACAGAAGCYACATAACAGGGACACTGGAAGAAGGAATTCAGGATGGGACCTGCTGGAGATCTGAGGATATTGAATTAATGTGTTTTAAGCCATGGTGGGAAGAGACTGCAATGTTCAATAAAGTCATAAAAAGCTGCATATACTGTCACTCTCATAGACTCCTAACTTTCAGTAGGATAAGACTGCTAGGTATTGAATTTGGTGTCAAATTGAGTGAATAGTAATCTTGTGCCTTGAAACAAAAAAGTCACTTGATGAGGAATTAGCCGATGTGGATTCTGTCATGACTGTCATACTGAAGCTGTCATGAAGATCCTAAAATCAAAGGGAATTTGAAGTGAGGAGGCTGCTCTTTGGGAATGGGTTGGCAGATTACTGAGATGTGGAACCTGTGAAATGGTTTGGACATGGTTTCTACTTTTTTATTGTTTCTTTACTTTTTCTTTGACTTCACTTTCAGTTTTCAATATCTTGATGGTTTAAATTATAGTTTAGTTGTGAGTATACATACATAAACAGTTGTTTAATGGCCCATGGGGGAAACATGTATGTTCACACACAACTTAAAAAAATGAGAATCTGATAGAGGACTGCTCCAAGTTTCTCACTTCTTCCCTCTAAAGTTGAAACCCCTCTTGTTCTCACCATATCTTCCTCCATTTTACATGTGCACCCCTTCCATGCTAGCAGTGCTTCAAGTACCATGGGTAGAAATGTAACTTTCACATCTGTCTTGCACTGATTATCATCTTTGAGATGATAATCCACATTCATGCATATAATTGTCTGATGAGTTTTTACATATGGTGACTCAGTGGAGGAGGGAAGGAAAGTAAAGGAAAGAGACAAAGTATAATCATGTGACAGTAGTACAGTACTATATAAGACATACATAAGTAGCTCCTCTTCACATAGGGAGAAATCCCATGGGTCTCAGAGGCAGGAGTGAATGTAAACAGATGTATTCCCAGAGAGATTGTTGAGTCATCAGAAATACTGACGAAGAAATCTGTCTGCTGTTGGCAGGAGGGAAGCAGAGATGGGTTAAAAGTGAAGGACAAAACTTGAAATAGTTACTGTCTAGACATCCCATTTAACTACGCATGGAAGACCAAAAGGGTCTTGTCCTAATAGAGGGACAAGCTGAAAGTAAGTGTAGTGGTTGGAATAATATTGGCCCAGGCAGTGACACTACTGGAGGGTATGGTCTTGTTGGAGGAGGAGTGGCATTGTTGGAGGAAGTGTGTCACTTTGGGAATGAATGTTGAGGCCCTCCTTGCCTCCTGTGAGATATTCTTCTCCTGTTTGCCTTTCAAACAAATGTAGAACTCTCTGCTCATGTGGCACCATGTTTGCCTAGAAGCTGTCATGCTTTCTGCTAAGATGATAACCTTAGAACCTGTAAGGCAGCCCCAATAAAATGTTGCCCATTATAAGTGCTGCATTGGCCATAGTGTTTATTCACAAGAATGAAAACATTAAGACAATGAATGAGAAAAGTTCAGTTCATTATGAACCTTATGAATTAGGAAGATAAAGCAGATGGTTCCATCGTCCTTTTCCACATGACAGATGTGTACCTGCATGGAAGGATTTAGGAAAACACAGGAGAAAACAATTCTTAATACTTCTTGGGCCTCCCTTCCTGGTTGGATCAAGCATAGTTGGCTTCCATGGCCATGGAACATGTTTCCCCCATGGGACGTTAACTTAGACCTCTGGACTTCTTTTGTCTTTTCATACCCATCCACCCCAGATAGTCTTCTTGCCATGTGTAGATCTAAACACACATTTTGGATACCAGAGGATGCTCCCTGAATTCCTAGCTATGGTGTGTGCCCCTAAGTATAAACAGTAAGCATGTGAGATTTAAATTTGGAATTTATAAGTACAAAATCATCAATGGCTCAAAACTATTTAAAAACTGTCTGTGTACAGAATATCTTAATTAATTACTATGAAAGCCTTCCTTTAAGGTGCATTTTTTAATGATTACCAGCCACTCCTAAAAGATATGATGACACCACTGCTGTATTTTTAAAACAATCTATTAAGAAGTGACCTCAGGAGAAAGAAATTGAAGATTTTCCACAGGAAACACTGTATAAGAGTTTCATGTCTTTTCCTTCACAATGCTGTCTTATTCTGAATTTCTCAGGAGAGGGAGTGTTGGGCAAGCAATGAATCATCCTGCTTTCTTTTATAATATATACTTTTTGTATAGTTGAAGTGCTACAGGAAAAGTCTGAACCTGGTTTTAGAATTTTGTCCCTTGTTCCTCACATTGATTGGTTTAAATAGACCTAATTCATTGCTAGATTGTTCTTCCTACTCATTTCTACCATTGAATTCCTCTTCCCACTTAGGTTCATTGTTCAAGAAAGGGATCCAGAGGCAGTGAGGCAGAAATATTTATATACATATAGATGCAAGAGGGGGAGGACACAGAGGAGGGCAGAAGACATAGAGAAAAAGGGAAGAGAAGAAGGAGGAGTATGAGAAAAGGAAGGAAATAAATAAATAAATAAATAAATAAATAAATAAATAAATAAATAAAAAGTTGTATACAGAAGACAGTGGGGAAAAACATCAAACAACAAAAGAAAGGAAAGAAAAGTAAGAAACTAGAGGTCGAATATTTCTTCTAAATCACACAGAAATATTTGGGGGGTAGTTATTATAAAGCAACACTATAAGATTAACATCTTCACTCCTGCAACTGAGCAGGCTGTTACAGCCAGGAATGCAGAGAACACCTGAGTGTAAGATCACTTGGGACACAGTCTGCCAGGGCCCCACCTACATACAGGAGCTAGACAGCCCTACAGCACTCTGTGCCAGGATAAAGCCAGTCAACCAGGGGTGCTGAGACTGGCTTGCAGGCACACAGGAGGAACAAGTACCAGCCAGTGACAACAGAACAGAGGTAACCTGATGGCAAAAGGCAAATGCAGGAACGTTACTGACAGAAATCAAAGCAATATGGCAGCATCTGAACCCAGTTCTCCAACAACAGCAAGTCCTAGAAACGCCAACACACCAGAAAAGCAAGATTTGGATTTAAAGTCACAGCTAATGATGCTGATAGAAGGCTTCAAGAAGGACATAAATAACTCTCTTAAAAAATACAGGAGAACACAAGAAACAGTGAGAAGCCCTTAAAGAACTACAGAAAAACACAACAATACAGGTGAAGGAAGTGAACAAAACCATCCAGGATCTAAAAATGGAAGTAGAAACAAAAAAGAAATCACAAAGGGAAACAACTCTGGACATAGAAAACCTAGGAAATAAGTCAAGAGTCATGGATCCAAGCAGCAACAACAGAATATGAGATAGAAGAGAGAATCACAGATGCAGAAGATACCATAGAAAGAATTGATACAATAGTCAAAGAAAATGAAAAATACAAAAAGCTCCTTACCCAAACAGCCAGGAAATCCAGGACAAAATGAGAAGACCAAACTTACGGATTGTAGGTATAGAAGAAAGTGAAGATTTCCAACTTAATGGGCCAGTAAATGTCTTCAACAAAATTATAGAAGAAAATGTCCATGAACATATAAGACGTCTACAAAACTCCAAATAGATTTGACCAGAAAAGAAATTGCCCCCATCACATAATAATTAAAATGCCAAATGTACTACACAAAGAAAGAATATTAAAAGCAGTAAGGGAAAAATGACAAGTAACATATAAAGGTAGATCTATCAGAATTACACCAGGCTTCTCATCAGAGACCATGTAAGCCAGAAGAACTAGGGCAGATGTCATACAGACACTAAAGCCAACCCAGACTGCTAGATCCAGCAAATTTCTGAATTACTATAGATGGAGAAACTAAGGTATTTCATGACAAAAACAAATTTACACAGTCTCTTTATACAATTCCAGCCCTTTAAAGGATAATGAATTGAAAACACCAACAAAAGGAGGAAACTACACACTAGAAAAAGCAAGAAAATAATCTTCTTTCAACAAACCCAAAAGAAGATAACCACAGAAACATAAAAATTACATCAAAAATAGCAGGAAGCAACAGTCACTATTCCTTAATATCTCTGAACATCAATGGAATCAATTCCCCAATAAAGAGACATAGACTAACAGATTGGATACATAAACAGGACCCAACATTTTTACTGCATACAGGAAATGCATCTCAGTATCAAAGACAAATGCTACCTCAGAGTAAAAGGCTGGAAAACAGTTTTCCAAACAAATGGTCCCAGGAAACAAGCTGGAGTAGACATTCTAATAGCCAATAAAACGGACTTCAACCAAATGTCATCAAAAAAGACAGGAAACTTTATATTCATCAAAGGAAAAATGTACAAAGAAGAACTCTCAGTTCTGAATATCTATCTATGGTCCAAATTCAAGGGCACCCTCATTCATAAAAGAAACTTTACTAAAGCTTAAAGCACACATTACATCTCACACAATAATTGTGGGTGACTTCAACACCACACTCTCCTCAATGGACTGATCAGGGAAACAAAACTAAACAGAGACAGAGTGAAACTAACAGAAGTTTTGGGCCAAATGGATTTAATAGATATATATAGAACATTTAATCCTAAATCAAAAGAATATACTTTATTCTCAGCACCTCATGGTACCATCTCCAAAACTGACCACATAATTCGTCACAAAACATACCACAACAGATATAAGAATACTGAACTAATCCCATGCCACTTTTCAGATCACTATGGAATAAGGGTGGTCTTCAATAGCAACAAAAACAATGGAAAGCCCACATACATATGGAAGCTGAACAATGCTCTATTCAATGACACCTTTGTCAAGGAAGAAATAAAGAAAGAAATCAAAGACTTTTTTTTAGAATTCAATGAAAATGAAGGCACAACATACCCAAATTTATGGGACACAATGAAAGCAGTGCTAAAAGGAAAATTCATAGCTCTGAGTTATTCCAAAAATAAGCTGGAGAGAGCATACACTAGCAGTTTAACAGCACACCTCTAAGCTTTAGAAATGAAAGAATCTAATACACCTAAGAGGAATAGAAGGCAGGAAATCATTAAACTCAGGGCTGAAATCAACCAAGTAGAAACAAAAGGAACTATGCAAAGAATCAAAAAAACCAGGAGCTGGTTCTTTGAGAAAATCAACAAGATAGATAAACATTTAATCAGACTAAATAGAGGGCACCGAGACAGTATCCAAATTAACAAAATCAGAAGTGAAAGGAAAATATACAGAAAATCAGGAAATTCAAAAAATCATTATATCCTACTACAAAAGTCTATATTCAAGACAACTGAAAAATCTGAATGAAATAGACAAATTCTTAGACAGATACAAAATACCAAAGTTAAATCAGGATCAGATAGACCATCTAAATGGTCCCACAACCCCTAATGAAATAGAAGTCGTAATTCACAATCTCCCAACCAAAAAAAGCACAGGACCAGATGGTTTTAGTGCAGAACTCAATCAGACCTTCAAAGAAGACCTAACACCAATACTTTTCAAATATTCCACAATATTGAAATATAATGAACACTACCCAACTCCTTCAATGCAGCTATTATTTCTCTGATACTAAAGCCATACAAAGACTCAGAAAAGAAAGAGAACTTCTGAACAATTTCCCTTATGGTTATCTATGCAAAAATATTCCATAAAACTCTTGCCAACTGAATTCAAGGACACATCAAAATGATCATTCGCCAAGATCAAGTAGGCTTCATCCTAGGGATGCAGAGATGGTTCCATATATGGAAAACCATCAATGTAATCCACTACATAAACAAACACCAAGAAAAAAACATGCAGGGTCATTTCATTAGATGCCAAAAAAAAAGCATTTCACAAAATTCAGCATCCTTTCATGTTAAAAGTCTTGGAAAGAACAGGAATTCAGGCCCCATACCTAAACATAGTAAAAGCAATATACTGCAAACTAGTAGCCAACATTAAACTAAATGGAGAGAAACTTGAAGCAATACCACTAAAATCAGGGACTAGACAAGTTTGCCCTCTCACTCCATATTTATTTAATAAAGTACTTGAGGTTCTAGCTAGAGTAATTAGACAACAAAAGGAAGTCAAAGGGATACAATTTGGAAATGAAGAAGTCAAAATATCACTATTTGCAGCTGATATGATAATATACTTAAGCAACTCAAAAAACTCCACCAGAGAACTCCTACAGCTGATAAACAACTTCAGCAAAGTGGCCAGATATAAAATTAACTAAAACAAATCAGTAGCTTTACTATAATCAAAGGATAAACAGGCTGAGAAAGAAATTAGGGAAATGGCACCTTTCACAATAACCACAAACAAAATAAAGTATCTCGGTGTATCTCTAACCAAACATGTGAAAGATCTGTATGACAAGAACTTCAGGTCTCTGAAGAAGGAAATCTAAGAAGACCTCAGAAAATGGAAAAGTCTTCCATGCTACTGGATTGGCAGGATTAATATAGTAAAAATAGCCATCTTGCCAAAAGCAATGTACAGATTCAATGCGATGCCCATCAAAATCCTACCCAATTCTTCATAGAGTTAGTAAAAGCAATTCTCAAATTCGTCTGGAATAACACAAAACCTAGGATAGCTAAAACTATTCTCAACAGTAAAAGCACTTCTAAGGCAAGCAGTACTACAGAACAATAATGTTAAAAAACTGCATGGTTTTGGTAGAGTGATAGATAGGTAGATCAAAGAAATAGAATTGAAAACCTAGAAATGAACCCACATACCTATGGTCACTTGATTTTTGACAAAGGAACTAAAACCATCCGGTGTAAAAACATAGCCTTTCAACAAATGGTGCTAGTTTAACTGGAAGCTAGCATGCAGAAGAATGCAAATGGATCCATTCTTATCTCCTTGTACTAAGCTCAAGTTCAAGTGGATCAAGGACCTCCACAAAAAATCAGACACACTGAAACTAATAGAGAAGAAACTGGGGAAGACCCTTGAGGACATGGGCAAAGGGAAAAATTTCCTGAACAGAACACCAATAACTTATGCTCTAAGATCAAGAAGTTACAAATGGGATCTCATAAAATTACAAAGTTTCTGTAAGGCACAGGACACTGTCAATAGGATGAAATGGCAAGCAACAAATTTCGAAAAGATCTTCACAAACCCTGTATCTGACAGAGGGCTAATATCCAATGTATACAAAGAACTCAAGAAGCTAGACTCTTGAGAGTCAAATAACCCTATTAAAAATGGGGTACAGAGGTAAACAAAGAATTTTCACCTGAGGAATATCGAATGGCTGAAATACACTTAAAGAAATGTTCAGCATCCTTAGTCATCAGTGAAATGCAAATCAAAACAATCCTGAGATATCACCTCATACCAGTAAGAATGGTGAAGATCAAAATCTCAGGAGAAAACAGGTGCTGGCAAGCATGTGGAGAAAGAGGAACACTCCTCCACTGCTTGTGGGACTGAAAGCTGGTACAAGCACTCGAAATCAGTCTTGCAGTTCCTCAGAAACCTGGGCATGATACTACTGGAGGACCCTTTTATAGCACTCCTGGGCATATAAACAGAGGATCCCGCAGCATGCAATAAGGACACATGCTCCACTATATTCATAGCAGCTCTATTTATAATAACCAGAAGCTTGACAGAACCCAGATGTTCCCCAGTCAAGGAATGGATACAGAAAATGTGGTATATTTGCACAATGGAATACTATTCTGGTATTAAAAACAATGAATTCATGAAATTCTTAGGTAAATGGGTGGAACAGGGAAATATCATCCTAAGTGAGGTAACTCAGTCACAAAA
>BDUI01030060.1:13172-23763 GCA_002335545.1 Apodemus speciosus | reverse complement strand
GTGTATGAACCTGAGTGCCTGGTGCCTGTTGAGGTCAGTGGCACCTGTTGGATCCTCTGGAATTACTGCCTCAGATCATTTGCAAGAGCAACAAAGTGTCCTTAATCACTGAGTCATGTCTGCTGCCTGGAACCAGTGCCTTGAAATATAATAGATGATAATGTATGAACTTCTAGAAGCCAGGGTTATAGATCAGTTGGTAGAGGTGCTTGCCTTCCAAGCAGGAAGCCTAGGTTTAGGCACCACATAAACTGGGGGATGGTGAGCCACCCCCACAATCCCAGGAGTTCAAGGCCAGCCTGGGCTACATAGAAAATTCCAGGCCAGTCTGGGGTACAGAAAATCAAAACAAAATATTAACAGCCTTTTGTAAGGTYGGAATTCGCAGATTAATGTAAATAAAAATCTTGGCAGAGCTCCAGGCCCCTCCAGAGYAGCAGCGGCYGGTGGAGCAATGGAGGCACAGTCCTACTGCGCCAAGCTCTTGGGGGAGTTGAACGAGCAGCGGAAACGAGACTTTTTCTGTGACTGCAGCATCATCGTGGAAGGGCGCATCTTCAAGGCCCACAGGAACATTCTGTTCGCCAACAGTGGCTACTTCCGCGCCCTGCTCCTGCACTACATCCAGGACAGCGGGCGGCACAGCACAGCCTCCCTGGACATCGTCACCTCCGACGCCTTCTCCACCATTCTAGACTTCCTCTACTCTGGGAAGTTGGATCTGTGTGGCGAGAACGTGATTGAGGTCATGTCAGCTGCCAGCTACCTGCAGATGAATGACGTGGTCAACTTCTGTAAGACGTACATCAGGTCGTCCCTGGACATCTGCAGAAAGATGGAGAAGGAGGCCGCWGTGGCGGCKGCGGTGGCSGCAGCGGCGGCTGCGGCRGCTGCTGCAGCTCATCACATAGACAGTGAAAGCCCAAGTTCAGGACTGGAGGGGACTTCCTGCGGCACCAAGAGCTTTGTCCCCTCCCCAGGAGATGGAGAAGGGAGTCTGGACTGTATACGATCATCTCCTTGTGATGACTGCCATCCCTTGGAGCTGGTGGCGAAAGACAGCCAGGGCAACGGGGCATCTGACGGTGACCTTTGTATTGTGCCCAGACGGGTTGAGCCTAAGGTGGAAATCGATGTTGCCAGAGTGGAGGTGGAGGCGGACGAACAGCTGCAGCAGTATGCCGCCCCACTGGCCCACGCGGAGGAAGGCCTGCCGGGTAACCAGGCCTTGGATCTGACTTACGGCAGCTATCACGTGAAGCAGTTCCTGGAGGCTCTCCTGCGCAACGGTGCTGTCCAGGGCAAAGATGACTCGGATCATCACTTTTCCCGCGGCTTGGAGGGAGGACTGGAAGGTCCAGGAGTGGCCATGAGTTCGGTGATGGACGTACAGAACGACTGGTATAGAGAGGACTCAGGTGAGTTCGGGTTGCCCGCATCTCTCTGTCAGCGTTTCGTGCATGCGTTCTGTGCCTTGTGTTCGTCTCTCATTGCGATCCTCGCCGATATCATGCCGCGGCTGCCGCCGCCACTATCGATAGTTACTAATTAAGCCCTCGTTGTATGCAGAACCTTGTTTACCGTGTGTGCACGCACATGGACACCAGAGGACGGTATTAGATGTTGCACCTCGGAGATGTCCACTTTGGTTTTGTTCTTTGTAATTATAAATTATCTTACTTTGTTTCACAGGAAGTTTTGCCTGTGTGTAAGTCTGTACATCATATGTGTGCAGAGGTCAGAAGAGGGCATCGGATCTCCTAGGTCAGGAGTTACTAATGGCTCTGAGCTGCCGGGTATATGGTGGGAACTGAACCCAGGTCCTTTGAAAGAGCAATTGGTGTTGTGTTGTAAGCTGTTCGTCTCTCTCTCTAGTTCCTACCTTGTTTTTTGAGGCGGGGTCTCTCCTTGGCCTAGGGCTTGCACATTTTGCTTAGCCTGGCTGGCTGGTGACCCTGGACCTCCATGGATCCAACTATCTCCATTTTTTTTTTTTCCACTGCTGGGATTCTAGGTATGTTAGCCATGCCTGGCTTTTCACAGGTGCCGAGTAAAATCAGGTCCTTGCTGGGCAGCGGTAGCAGTGCATGCCTTTAATCTCAGCACTCAGGAGACAGATGCAGGCAGACGCCGTGACTGAGAGGTCAGCAAAACCCTATGTTGCAAAAATAACAACAAATGAGGTCTGAGCCAGGCGGTGGTGGCGCACGCCTTTAATCCCAGCACTTGGGAGGCAGAAGCAGGCGGATTTCTGAGTTCAAGGCCAGCCTGGTCTACAGAGTAAGTTCCAGGACAGCCAGGGCTACACAGAGAAACCTTGTCTTGAAAAACCCACAAACAAACAAAACAAAACAAAACAAATGAGGTCCCCATGTTTGCCCTGCTGACATGTCACTGACCGAGTCCTTTGCCTGGCTCTTCTTTGTGTATCTCTGTGTTGCCTCTACAAGGTGTAGGAATCCTTTGATGTCCATGAGGGGTTGGTTCCAAGACTCCCCTTAGATGATAAAATCCACTAGATGCTCAAGTCCTCTCTGTAAACTGATACTGTAGGGTGTGGTGACAAATGCCCTAAATCACAGCACTTGGGAGGAAGAGGCAAGCAGATCCCTGTGAGTTCAAGGCCACCCTGGTCTAGATAGCAAATTCCAGGCCACAAAGGGCTATTTAGAGAAACAAATAAATAAGTGGTTGGAGATGACTCAGCCGTTAACAGCGCTTGTTGCTTTTGCAAAGGGCCCAGGTTTGGTTTCTGCCCACAGTGGCTTACAGACTGTAACTCTAGTTCTAGGACCCATCACACTCTCTGACTTCCACAGCACTGCATGTATGTAGTGCACAGACATACATGTAGGCAAGACATCCATACATAGAAAATAAAATGATTTAAATACATAAAATGATAGTGTTTGTTGACAATGTCCTATGTTCTTTAATTATCCCTCAGTTACTTATAGTCCCTGACAGGATGTCAGGCTGTGGAAGGAGTTGTTAATGTTGAAAAAGGACAAGAAAAAAAGTCCAGCAGGACATGGTAGGTCATGCCTGTATATCCCAGCACTTGAGAGATAGGTCTCAGAGTTCAAGACCTCGGTGCAGAGGGAGTTCGAGGCCAGCCTGAGCTACAGGAGACCCTGCTGCTGTCCTTCCAAAAACAAACACATGCAAATGCTTCCAAAGTTTGTATCCACAAAACAAATATTTCTTTCAGCATTACCTGGGCGGGTGTTTTTCAGGGCCTAGTTGTCCCAGGGGGTGAAGATGCTGCACACGTTGATAATAACAGGAAGGTCTAGGGCAGGCATTGGCTTATTTTAGTAATGAAGATGGCGGCCAGCGAGATGCTTCAGTGGTAAGGAGGCTTGTCATTTCTATCTGACAACCTGAGCTTGACCTTGGAACCCACGGTGAAGGAAGAGAACCAGTTCCCAAAGGGTGTCCTCTGACCTCCACATGTGGGTGGTAACTCTTACACATGTGTACCTGTGTTCACACAAACATCAGAATCATAAAATGATAGAAATGATAATAAATAACCTTTAAAAATCTTTTAAGATGAAGATGGTGCACATTAAGTTTGAATACTTAAACAGTAAAAAACAAAACAAAACAAAGTAAAAGGACTGAATGGGAAAGAAACTTTTATTTGTGTTGTTACTCTAGAAGTTATATGAGAGTCTTAAGAGAAACCACTTGGCTCATGGAGAAAAGGGGCTGAAGATGCCCATGTGTCACCATCCTGCGGAGCCAGGAATGTCTAAAGAGGGGGTGCTGCCACTGGAGAGCCTGGCGCCCAATGGGAAGAGCATGCCTTGCTGACTAAGATAAAGGAAGGCCACTTTCAAGTAGTGGCTTTCCAGGTCTGAGACTGTCAGTTCCCGGTTTTGGAGGTGGGCCAGATAGTTTGCGCGTGCTCCCAGGAGGTGGAGAGGCTCCTCAACATGTTGGACATGGTCTTGGTAGTTTAGATGGCCCCCTTCATTTTGGAAGTAGCTCTTCTGATCTTAGAGATCCCGGCATTTGAGGGGGTGTTTGGCCTCTGGACCTGGCCCATATCGGTGTTCTACTGGCTTCAGAGCTATTTCCAGAAAACCAGTGCCTGGGATAAAGTGAAAATGTGCCTTCCCCTGAATCTTCTGGTGAAATCTTAGGTTTCTTTTAGGGTTACAAGGAACCCTAGGCTTATCATGTTTAAAATATAAACCTCCTGGAACACGCACAAGTTTTCTATGCCTTATGACACTTGGAGTCTACCTGTCTCTTTGTCTATTCCCAAATAAACTACTTAATCTTTAAAGAATCTTGGATGGCTAGGCACTATATCCAAACAGTACAACCGACCCGAGACCCAGGGTTCAGATACAGGAGCCTACGGGGAACATTTCTCATTGAAACCAACACATCACTGTAGCCCCAAGTTTGGGATAAACCCACATTGCTGTTATTGGCCTTAATGATAGGCCTGTAGGCACAAGACATTGAAGGCTGGTATATCGTATATCGTGTCACAATGTTTCTGTGATAAGCGTGTCTGTGTTCGTTTCCTAGTATTTCCAAGTGAGACCCTCTACACCGTTTCAGATGCATGTAGATTGGTCTTTATAGCACCACACGTTGACTGTCTGTTTACGGCTCACACCAGGATGATTCACGTCAGGCGAGACAGGGGAGCCGTGTCCAGGGAAGACAAAAATAACTTTGGTATACAATAAAATGTTTGTAAAACTCACGGAACACGGGGCTGGAGAGCTGGCTCGGAGGTTAAGGGCTCTGGCTGTTCTTCTACAGAAGCCAAGTTTGGTCCCGGAACATTTATGTCAGCTCCAACTTCAACTCCAAGGAGACACCTTCTGGCCCCCATGGGTGTCCATGGACACCTGGCGTTAATACACAGACATACCCATTTACATGAATAAAAATAAATAACGAAAATCTTAACAGCAGAAATCTCTCATGGGCTAGAGAGATGTCCCAGCTGTTAAAGCCTGGTGTTCTTGACCAGAAACTCAGCTGGGTGGGTGGGGATGGAGCTTAATGAAAGAACATTCGGGTGTCACATTCAAGGGCCAGGGTCCAATGTCTAAGCAGGAAGAGGGAACAGGGAAACCCACTTAGTTGGCTTGACCTTTGACCTTTCAGAAGCCAAAGCGGGACTGGCCAATCTTGCGGCTTACCAGCAGGTGGAGCTGGTGATCTCCCTCTCTGCCCGGGATGAGGGTGTTTCCCAGGCCCACCCTGAAGGGTGGCTGTGGTTGTCCCTGTTGACAGCTCACGAGAGTCTCTTGGCTTCCTCAGGTGACGTGCTGGTGGTTCCCATCAAACTCCACAAGTGTCCTTTCTGCCCTTACACTGCCAAGCAGAAGGGCATCCTCAAACGGCACATCCGCTCGCACACCGGCGAGCGGCCTTATCCCTGCGAGACCTGCGGCAAGAGGTTCACTCGGCAGGAGCACCTTCGGAGTCACGCCCTGAGCGTAAGTGTCAGTGAAGATATTTTACTGTGAATAAAAGATATTTTTTAATTTAATTTAATTTTTTAGATTAATTTATTTTATGTCTATGAGTACACTGTCGCTGTCCTCAGACACACCAGAAGAGGGCATCAGATTCCCGTTACAGATGGTTGTGAGTCACAATGTGGTTGCTGGAATTTGAACTCAGGACCTCAGGAAGAGCAGTCAGTGCTCTTTAACCACTGAGTCATCTCTCCAGGTCCTGAAGATTTTTTTTTAGAGAAGTTCGTGAAGTTTTCTTTTACTGGTTTAAAGCCGGGCTGGCAGCACTTAGAAAGTTAACACTGGCCAGGCAGTGGTGGTGCACGCCTTTAATCCCAGCACTTGGGAGGCAGAGACAGGCGGATTTCTGAGTTCGAGGCCAGCCTGGTCTACAGATTGAGTTCCAGGACAGCCAGGGCTACACAGAGAAACCCTGTCTTGAAAAACCAAAAGAAGTTAACACTGGTGTGCCGAACAGGCTAGTTTTCTAGAAGCTTATCTTTTGTTCAAGGATGGCTGTCATGAGTCCAGAACTGGCAGGGCCAGCAGACTGTGGCTCTCTTCCCCTGATAAGGATGTAGACTGAGCTGTATCCCCAGTTTCCCCACCAGAAGTGGTGCCCTGAAGCAGGAGAACAACAGGCTTCCATTTGCCCGGCCAGTACTGCTAACTGCTGAGTCATCTCTCCAGCCTTCTCTGTGACCTTGACTGTGTCCCCTTGTGCTGACAGGTCCACAGATCCAGCCGTCCAATTATCTGCAAAGGCTGTCGACGAACCTTTACGAGTCACCTGTCCCAGGGGCTACGGCGCTTCGGGCTGTGTGACAGCTGCACGTGTGTCGCAGACCCCCACGATGAAGAGGATGACCTGATGCCCGTCAACCTTAGCCTGGTGGAGGCTTCTTCTGAAAGCCACGAGAAGAGTGACACAGAGGACTGGCCCATCTACATCGAGTCTGGCGAGGAGAACGACCCCACTACCGAGGATTCTGACGACAAGCCACACGTTCCGCCCAACTTAAGGGCCCCAGAGACACTTACGTAGCAGTGACTCAGTGGCCGGGTTTTAAGTGTTATGGCTTGTTCCACGGTGAAAGCTACCATTTGTTGAGTTTTGTGAGACTTGGGGGTCGTCTCCCCGAAATGTTGTTACGCTTGGATTTTTTGTTAGATCATGTAGCAGAGGCTGGATGTTGTGACTCAAAAGACTGATGATGACTTTTTAGCGTGGAGTCTGAGGGTTTCGTTGGCCTCTCCTTGGTTCTGACTGAGTCAAGGCTGACCCTAAGGCTTCCTAATTTTCCTGCTGAGAAGCTGACTGGGCAGGAGGAAAATAAGAAAACCTCCCTGTTTAGCACTACGCCGGTCTTTTTCTTTCTTACGTCGTTACTGTCTTCCAAGGAGGTGGCAAGAATATATTGTCAGAACATCGGTCTTTTCCCTGCCAGGCTTCTCGAAACGAATTCCACAGTTTAATTTTCCTGGGAATCTGCTTCGATAAAAAGCAGGTAGGGCCAACTACGTGGTCATAAAAAGTACTCCCTCAGTCTAAGAGTGTACTCCTAAAGGCCAGAGGAAGCTATGTGCTGACACAAATTGCAAGTTCACTCGGGGCCCCTTTCGTGCCCACCTGGATTGAGTTGAGTTAGACGAGCCCCCAGAAGAGAGACTGAGCCAGGGCAGGGTGGACTCCTTCTCTAGTCTGCTCTTTGACAATTCTGGGCACACAAATCCCCCATTCTGTGATTATAAAGCAAGTCATTTGGGCAAAAATGAAGAGGCTCCCTGGATTTCTTAGTCATTTCCCAGACATGCAGCCTGGATGTGCACATCCTGGTGACACTCTTGGGCATGCGTGTCCTGATGACATCCTGTCACCTGGTTTACGCCCAGACTTGAGCTCCAGGGGAGACATGCATGCCTAACTAACATTCAGGTTTTAGAAGACCTTCTAGAAGGAAGGCGCTGGGTAGAACAGGTTGTAAGCCAGCCTGTTACCCACCCACCCTCACTCCCAACTCCTCCCCCCTCCCCCCACTCTGCAGCCAGGTCACAGTTCTAGCAAAGCAAGTGTCTTTAAAGTTTGAAAGGACAGGAAAGACCACGGGTGAATGGTGCTCTAAAAGATACTTTCAGAGACTTTCCTTAAAAGCATCCAAAGTGGACCTTAAAAGAAATCCCTTGTCTTCCTTTAATTTTAATACAGTTTCAAAAAGCAGTGAAATCACCCGTCTCTCCGCCTCTTCTACAATACCTAGTGAGAAGCATTTATAAACGGACTTGTATGTGTCCTCTTGCCATCAAAGAGTCGAAGCTTTGGTTTGTTTGCTTGTATTTTGAGACGGGGTTTCTTTGAGTAGCCTTGGTTGCTGTGGAACCCACTGTGAAGACCAGGCTGGCCTCAAACTCCTGAAGTTCTGACTGCCTTTGCCTCCCAAGGGCTGGGATTAAAGGTGTGCACCACCTCACCTGGCAGGACAGGGGTTCCAGCTCATTGTCTGTCATTAGGGAGGCCCTGGGTCCAATCGCTAATACTGCAATAAATAAATAAATAAATAAATAAATACCTAATTTTGTGTTGTCTACAAGAAAAAAAAGCCATTTTAAAAAGAAGAAAGAAAGCAAAGGGGCTGGAGAGACAGCTCAATGGTTAAAAGCACTGGCTGCTCTTCCAGAGGACCTGGGTTCAGTTCCCAGCACCCCCATGGTAGCTCACAACTGTCTCTAACTCCAGTTCCAGGGGATCTGACACCCTCATGCCAATGCACATAAAATACAATGAAACAAGTTATTTAAAAATTGTCAACTTTATTAAAGAAGAGAAAAGCAAGCAAGATCTTTTGGTTTCCTTGGATTTCTCAGTAACAGGTGGTGTATCTGGACCTTATCCATGCTGGGCGCGTGCCGCTTACTGACTTAGTGCCGCCCTGGGAAGGTATTTCAGTTGTACTTCAGTAGAGTCCCTGGGTCACAGCTGCAACTCTGATGACACTTTTACGTTGCCGTGAAGCCCACACCCCGTTAAGGCTTTGTTTCCATGAACAAGGCATGGGCCGTCTCAGGTGTGGTCACCCAGTGAGCCACATCATACAGAGACTGATACCACACAGGCCTTTCTTAATCCCCACACAGAGGCAGAGGCAGAGGCAGGCAGATCTCTGTGAGTTCAAGGCCAGCCTGGTCTATAGAGAGAGTTCTGGGTCAGTCACTGATACATAGTCTCTTCCTCAAAAAAGAAAACAAAACCAAAAAAAAAAAAAAACCAAAAAAATCAAAGAAATAGAAGTTTTGAAATAAAGTATTGAAATTTTTTTAAGCTGGTCTTTTTTTTTTTTTTTTTTTGTAAGCCATGTGTTATCTGGGGAAAAAAAAGATGGAAGGGTAAGCTGAGCGCCTCTAATCCCGGCACTCCAGAGGCACACTTAAGAGGGAGCTCTGAATTGGAGGCCAGCCTGGTCTACAGAGTGAGTTCTAAGACAGCCAGGGCTACACAGAGAAACCCTGGAGAGAGAGAGAGAGAGAGAGAGAGAGANAGAGAGAGAGAGAGAGAGAGAGAGAGAGAGAGAGAGAGAGAGAGAGAGAGAGACTAGAACTAAATAAAGCTGGAAGTGGAAGTTAGGTGGCTCAGTGGTCGAGCACTTCCCTTACAACACTGGAGCATGGATTCAGTCCTCAACATTGCAAAACAAATTCACTGACTGCACGAAGAGTTCTCAACTGTCTGTTATCAACTACTTTTCTTGCATGAAGCAAAAATATTACCTGTTATTTGCTTTGGGGCATGTTGGCGTACATCCGGGAGCCTAGTCCCGAGGAGGCAGGAGCAGGATTGCTGCGAGTTTGAGGCCAGCCTGGTCTACAGAGCAATTTGTAGGCCAGCCAGAGCTGCAGAGCACATAGCAAGAAGCTGCCTTTGAAAACAAAGGATAAGGGCCTGGAGAGATGGCTCAGCGGTTAAGAGCACCGACTGCTCTTCCAGAGGACCTGAGTTTAATTCCCAGCAACCACATGGTGGCTCACAACCATCTGTAATGGGATCTGATGTCCTCTTCTCATGTATGTGAAGACAGCTACAGTTTATTCATATATATAAAATAAATCTAGAAAGAAAAAATCAAAGAATAAACCTCAACAGATCTTAACAAAAAGAAAATTAAGTGGATGTATGAATTTGTCATCGTACAGGAGTTACAGTTGATATTTTTACTGTTAATTTATTTCTGTTTTAATATGACCTTCCTACCTCACAATTCAGCATCTCTGACAATGATCTTTTTGAGTTATCTTACAACCTCTCATGTCTCTGGGTTAAAAAAAATCGCTGTAGAGGTTTTCCAGTACGAGATGCTTCTCAACTGGACAACCCAGCAACCACATGGTGGCTCACAATCATCTGTAATGGGATTTGATGCCCTCTTCTGGTGTGACTGAAGACAGCTACAGTGTACTCACATATATAAAATGAATAAATCTTCAAAAAAAAAAAGTCAGCTGGGTTGGGTGTAATGGCGTATGCTTTAATCTCAGCACCCAGGAGATAGAGACAGGCAGATCTCTGATCTGAGTTCGAGGCCAGTCTGGTCTCTAGACAGCTATCTCTAGACAAGCTAGGAGCTTGTGAGAGTCAGTCACAAAGATGAATAAATATAAAAAATTTTAAAACAATACTACCAAGGTTGAGAAATTCTAGATATAAAATGGGGCTTTGAATGATTTTGATTTTGTGTTCTCTTTCTGAGTCCAGATGTTTCACAGCTTGYTCAATGTCTGATGTAAATTGATGATACAGAAACTTAGAAACTCTGTCAGGTATAGTAGGAAACACCTGGAATCCCAGCACTGGATAAGAGAAGGACAGAGGATCAGGAATTCAAAACAAGTTCAAGGCCAGGGTGGGATACGAAGCTGTATTGGCAGGGCATGATGATGCACACCTTTAATCCCAGCACCCCAAAGGCAGAAGCAACTCTATGAGTTGGAAGTCAGCCTGGTTTACATAACAAGTTCCAGGCCAGCTAGGGCCTGTCTTTAAAAAAGTAAAATAAAAATGAGAGGCTAGAGAGATGGTGTAGGCTTACGTTTTTCTTTCTTTCTTT
>BDUI01030055.1:17014-27645 GCA_002335545.1 Apodemus speciosus | reverse complement strand
TAAAGTTCTGAAATAGAATATCATATGAATTATATATAAAATTAATATAAAGTTAAAAAATTTATTCCACAACAGTAAGCCTTCTTATACAGCCTTTGGACCAGTACGGAATCAACATGAGCTTTGGAATAGCTAACCATCTAGTGAGCACTATGTGGAAGTAGGTGCCAGGCTGCTAGCACCTGAAGGGACTTTTTTAAAGATGGGAAAGCAGCCACCACCAGTATGGTCCTTGCACATACTGAGGTTCTACTAGTTTGGTAGGTTCATCTATCTTGTGTCAATGTGTATTGCAGTGGACATGGGTGCTCATAATATTCAAGCAGTGTGAATGCCTCCCTCATATTCCACAGGGCCCAATCTTTGGTTAACTTCATGCCACTATGGTAGAAACCTGTCACTTTACAAACTGGAGGAAGTCAGGGGGTAAATATGATGCTGCACAGAGCAAGCACAGGGATCAACACAGGTAACAACTTGGTAAGGTTTTGGTAATGGTTTGGAACCAGGATATTGCCTCATATTGTTGCTACCAAGTAAGCAATTTTGTGTGTGTGTGGGGGGGGTTACATTTGATTCAATAATATTTGACTCATTAACATAAAAGCATCATTCTCCTACCACAACACAAGTCTGCCATGTTCAGCAATTATCAGATCTAAGGTTTTCCTATTTTTCAATACCATTCAAGCTAGAAAGTTCATCTGGCTCTGGAGTGTCTCTAGGCTTTCCATTTTTGATGTCATGACCTGGTTGAGTTTGTCCCTGAAGTCTCCAGCCAGGTAATGGGTCTGAATGAGGACCACTTCAGAGGCCTCTGCAGACCCCATGGAGAAGATAAGTTTGATCCACACCAGAAAAAAAACAAGGATCTCTCTTGGTGTGATTTTAGAGCAAAAATGCCAGTATCATATACAAAGATCTGCAGGATAAGGACTAGGACAAAGGGAGAGGAAAACAAAGAGGAAGGATTCATGCAGACAGACATGAGGCCCCCACACCAGAGGAGAAAGGGGATTCACATGATAATTTTGTCAATGTGATGTTAGTGACACAAGGTCTAGCTACAGGTTTAGCCCATTTTAAAGACACAGGTACTCCAGCCTAATTGAACAGGGGGCTGTCATGTAAAACTGAGTGGATACCATTTGCAGCTAGGTGGGGAGTTACTGAAGCATTAACTGGCAAGGCTACCAACAGTGGGCAAGTGTTGGAGGCACGAATGAAGCATTGGGAGAAATTATGATTAGTAAAAGTCAAAATAGGCATATATTAGATGTTTGGGTTCCAGGAAAACATTGCCTGAATCTCTCTGTCCATGTTTTTTTTTTTCCTGAGAATGAGCCTTATGATTTGTCTACTCTGTCTGGTTAGCCAAGACTAAACACCTGAAAATATGGATGGTACCCCTAGGGTCTTGTACATTTTTCCCATGACCCCTAGATCCCTGTCATCCTTGACAGCCACAGGATTCAGCATTTTCTTAGACAAGAGAAGCAAAGATGATCACTGGAGACAGGGTCAAAAGGGCAAGCCAACTTTGGCCAAGCCACCACTACAAGAATGGGGGCAGGCCAACGGTTGCCAGTGCCTTTGGTGGTCTGGACTTCTGGGGTCTTTTCCTGACAATAGACCTAGGGCTGTGATGGAGCAGAATCATTCACCTCTTCATCAGAGCCATAAGCCAAGAAACTCTCTCCACTGCAGGGTAAATCCTTGTCGGTTTCATTTTGTGAGAGGAGCATCTCATATCTTGGGAGGGTTCTGGAGGGATCTTGTCCTCTTCAAAATTAACATCTCCTTTAGCTAGAGGAGTACCCACCTTGGGGGGTGTCTCAGAACATGCTATTGAATTCTCATGGGATTTGGGCCTTCAAGCTTGCTCAGAACTTCGGGTGACTGCATTGCTATGCCTCTGAGGCAGCCAAGTACAGTGGCAGTGACCAGGGAAAAAATAGGGCAGAAGTCCATCCTCAAACTCTTTCTTCTGGGCCTGGTCGATTATCTACTCCCAAGTGTTTTCATCCCAGACTTGCCCTACTAGGAGCTAGAGGCAGAGAACTATGACCTTATCATAAAAGTATTAAGCTGACAAGTAAAAACCTTCCTCTGCCTACTCTCCAGTACTCCCCTCAGAATGTTAAGCTCATTGCTCCATCTGTGAGAGGGAGTATTGCCTATTTTCAGAGAGGTCCACTCACCACAGAAGATTGCAGAGATCTTCTCAAGGGACTCTGTTGGTGGCCCATATGTAGGCACTGAGACCCAGGAGAGGATGAGGAAGGCACAGTCACAAGCCTGGAAAATAGGCTCCGGAGATCAGGATGGAATTTCAGATCTCATTTTTTCCGTTTGTTTTTTGTTTTTGTTTGTTTTGTTTTTTTGGTTTTGTTGTTGTTGTTTTGTTTTTTTACACAGCCTTTGGGTCAATGGGTAATTGACAGAAGCTCTGGAATACCAAACCATCCCACTGGCACTATGTGGAGATGCCAGGCTGCGAGCACCGGAGGCAACTTTTGTAAAATTGGGGAAGCAGCCACTGTCCTGTTCTGGGCCCATTCTGAGGTTCCACTAGRTTGCTAGGCCACTCTATTTTGCATCACTGGGCATGTCAATGGGCATGGGTATTCATACTATTCAACTGGTATGGAAGCCTCCTTCACAGTCCACTGGATCCCACCCAGGGAACACAGCACATAGAGTTGAGACTATCTCTCCTGGCTTGCCATCAATACCAGACTAATTGTGAGGAAAGAACTCTTGATTTTGATGTCTGGATCACCTTTTAGGAATCCCTGTAGGCCTTAGAATGATCCTTTGTCCTCCAACAGAACTCCCAGTGCCAAAATTGCTCATAGCATTGCTTCTCCCTGGCAGTACCCATTACCAGATATCTTGAAGCATTATAATGCTTAAAGCATGACAGTTTATGAAGGATGAAAACCATTAAACCTCATATTAATAGTTTGCAAATCTTCTTGCCAGAAACAGACAGGGCATGAATTTGAAGTTGGGTACTTATTAGATGGCAATGAGAAATATTGTCATTGGGAGGCTATACCAGCTTTGTGTAATCTTTGAAGCTGACCTTGGACAAGAACTCATTGAGTACTTTTTATATAAACTGAGGCACTTTAGAGGAGGCAGTATAGTGCTATGGTGTCATAATTTCCAGAAGGGAGCACTGATAGCTACAGAAGCAATTGGAGATGCACTGCAATTCTTTTGAAACAAAGAAATGGGAAGGTGACTATTTATTTTTATCTAAAAAAAAATAGCAACCTAGGAGGCTAAGAGTACATACCAAGGTTGTCAGTGCAATGGGGTATGGGGAGAAGGGCAGGACTTTTGGCAATCTGTGACGTTTTTCCTCCATAGCTACATAAACCTGTTGAATATACATAGTCACATCAGCCAACTGTTGAAAAAACAAGTCGATATGACCAAAGCATATTATCAACATTTGAAAAGCCAATGAGCTTGTACATTTTTTTTTAGTTTTGTCCTTAATGTCAAATTCTGTCTGCTATAATCAGAGTTTTAGGGGGGAAAGCCTCATCTTCATGAGTCCAAACAAACTAGGCTAGACTACCTACCCATGCATGTCAGTTAGAGTCAGATGTGAGGGAAAGAGAAAGAAGATGAATAAACATGGCAAAGTTAGGAAGAACAAATAAAGAGGTTCAATGACAGACCTACCCTGAAGGTACTTACAGGAACTCTGACATTTTATAGAAAAGAAAAAAAGAAAAGAAAAGAAAAGAAAAAGCCAGGACTATTCACAGCTGGGAGAGTAAGTAATCTTGATGAAGTTAGTGGTCTAATTGATCATTATCTCAGTTCTTGTTCCACAAGGTACACTCTCAAGAATGTTATCACTATGATCACTTGAGCAGAGGAATCTCATCATGTTCCCATGAGAAGATTTCCAGTGCTCTGGTTTGCAGCCCCATGTTATGAGTAATTGCATTAACTCTGGGAATGATCTGTCCTCAAAGGTTTGCTGTTGCTCAGAGGGTAGTTTTAGTTCCTTGTCATAAAGATGATTATCATTCACCCATGTAATTCTGAAATCCAAGATAACTGCAGAAGGGAGTAGCCCAAAAGGAAGAAATTGAAAAGACAAAAATGGAATTAGTAAAGAACGAAATGGAGTGGGTTAGTTCTGCAGCTGGTACTTCCCTTCACTGTGTATATCACTTCATGTTTGCCACAGATTTTAATAGTAGGAAGTGTGTATAATATTATCTTTTAAAATGGAAAGGATAAAAGAGCTGGGTGAGAAGAGATATGAGTATACATTTGTCACTCTTATGGGTCATTCACTTTTATCTTCATGTGGCTGTTAGTACATGGTATTGAATTCAATTCAAGAAGTTGTTTATGTGTTTTGCTTCATATGGGGTTTATTTATATCAATATGAGAGGTTTTATTATTCTCAAATAAGATATACAAAATATTTCTGAGGTCTAGAGAGATAGCTTAGCAGTTAAGGTACATACTGTTTTTCCAGAGGACTTGTACTCAATTTCCAGCACCACGTAAAAACTACCTGTCACTAAATCAAGCTTCAGGAGACCCAAACACCACTTACGATCTCTGTGGGCACATGAACATATAAGCACACACATAAACATAAATAAATAATAAAAATAAATTTAATTTTAGGAATATGCATGTTGTGCCTGAGTATGCATCTGCACTTGTACCATGTAAGTGCAGAAACCTGTGCAAGTCTCCTTTGTGATTATGTATTTCTTAGTGGGGTATGAAGAGATCCCTCCATTGGGAATTGGAGTTACAGCAGTTGTAAACCATTATGTGGGTACTGAGATTTGAACTCCAATCCTCTATATGACCAGTAAGTTTTCTTAACTGCTGAGCCATATATCCAGCCAATGATATAACAGCTCTAAAAATGAAAAATAAAAATCTGCTAAAATGGTAACTTAGTGGCTAAGAGTATGTGCAGCTCTTGGGAAGAACCCCAGTTCAGTTCCTAGGACCTATGTCAAGCAGCTCATAACTATATGTTTCTCAGCCTCCAAGGGATCCAATGACTCTGGCCTCACTGGGATACCGTACATGAATGACATTCACTCATACAGACTCATAAATAAAAATTATAAAAATAAAATCTTCAAAATGTTACTTATATGTCTGCAAGAAAGTATCTTATAAATATTTATTAATAAATAACACAACGTTGAGCCACTTCTCTTCCTAGCTTTCTAGTTTTTCCATTTATAAAAAGGTTCTCTCACTGTTATGTATACCAAGCTGCCTTGAACTCATTGTCTTTCTCCATCTCTTTCTCAACAGCTAGGAATGTAGCCTTGAAACAGCATTCCTGCAATCTTTGAGATTCTCTTGATCTCTTTGAATATCTTCAAAAATATAAAGAGGGAATAAAGTATATTTTATGACTGCATGGTCCAAAATAATATAAGTAATTGAAAAATCTGTGAAATAGATGAATATGAAAATATCATCTTAATGCAGTGTAAATAAAGAACTTTTGCCACCCAACAAGAACAGGATGAAGTTTTGCTTATTCCTTTGAAGTAAGCAGACTTTGAAGGAAATGACGGAAATATTTAGATAAATTTCTCTTGTTTGTTAAAGAATACTTTGCTTCTAAGAATACTGAAGCTGACCTTCTCAGTATTAAGCTTTTGCTTAATTCACCCAAGGTCAAGGCTTATAGAGGGACATAACTAAGTTCCCTTGAAATCAGGATTATCTTTATTTTTATTTTCTGTTCCAAGCCCTCAGGAAATACCATAAGAGAAGCAGAGATTGTGCCTACAGACTCTCTGGCCTAGGACACCAAGAGTACAAAAACTTCAAAAAGCCAATTTTATTCCCTGGCGTAGCTCCCCAAATCAATTGACTGGAACCCTCAGCTAAATTTACATACACCTACATCCTGACTTTTGTCCTATTGTCTCTATAAATTATACATTTTTATCGGGCAGAGGGGAAAGACTGGGAATGATCAAGGTTTGGAGTCACAACCACATATAAACCCATTTTTTTTATATCTTTTTACTCGTTAGTTTGTTAGTCTAATGTAAGTTATGGGCTGCATCCAAAGTCAGGTCTCTAAGGTAAAAGCTGAGGTGGACTTAGGAGGAGATAGGGGAATCCTACAATAGTGACTTGATTTTTATTTTAATCAGGCATTTCTTTTTTTAAGATTTATTTATCAGCCAGTCATTGAAGTGAGCACAGGGTCCCCAATAGGGGAACTAGAGAAAGGACCCAAGGAGTTGAAGGGGTTTACAGCACCATAGGAGGAACAATGATATGAGCCACCCAGTACCCCCAGAGCTCCCAGAGACAAAAATATCAACCAGATAGTTCACATGGTGTTACCCATAGCTCCAGATGCATAGGCAGCAGAGGATGGCCTTGTTGGACATCAAAGGGAGGAAACGTCCCTGGTCCTGCAAAGGCTTGATGCAGCAGTGTAGGGAGAGGGGAGAAGGAGAGGGTTGATTGGGGAACAGGGGGAGGGGTGATGACTTATGGAACTTTTGGGGTGGGGAAACCAGGAAAGGAGAAATCATTTGAAATGTAAATAAAGAATATATCTAATAAAAAAGAGAAAAAATAATTTATCTTTTTTTTTATTTGTATGAGGACACTGTAGCTGTCTTCAGACACACCAGAAGAGGTCATTGGATTCCTTTCCAGATGGTTGCTGGGATTGAACTCAGGACCTCTGGAAGAGCATTCAGTGCTCTTAACTTCTGAGCCATCTCTCCAGCCCCTGATCTGGCATTTCTATGTTTAAATATTTGTTTTTATTTCTCCATCAAAACTATTGAATGAAACCCTTCTTGGGCTTTGTTTCAGTTGTTATCATCTTAACTCTCCATGACTGTTTAAAGTTTAAGTTATTTAAAGAAGCAGTATCTTGTTTTGAAATATGTTACACTACCTGGGACCTCCCACTAAGACCTTGTATACTCATTTTATTATACTTAAGGCCTACTATAATTTCCCTTATTATACATAAGGCTAGCTTATAAATAACTTATTGCTAGCTTATAAATGGCTTATAAGCAATTTCATGCTTTGGTGAATAGATTGCTGGTCTTGGTACTAAAAATATTGTAGAACTCCTAACATTTATCAATTATTTGCTTTGCCGCCAACATGGTGTCTCAGTTACAGATGGTCTGACTTTCATTTACCCATGTAAATATGCCATAAAACTCAATTGGAACTTTGAGAAAGAAATATTTTTAAAAAATCATTATCATAGCAAACAACATTTTGTCAGTTTCAAAATAACTTGAAAAATCTGATTAAGTTCAATAATGGCAGCACATACCTTTGATCCCAGCCCTTAGGAGACAGAGGAAGGATAATCTCTATGAATTCAAGGCCGGGTTGATCTTCATAGCAAGCTGCAGGACTATATAAAAAGACTCTAACTCAAAAATCATAAAAGAAAAAAATTTGGTTAGTTAAAGGTGATAAATTTATGCTTTCAAATACCTTCCCAGGTTCCTGATTCCTCAAAGCAAAATAAGTGCACATGTACTGGCTATAGATGGCAATATAAAACTTGTGGTTTTGTTTTGCAGAGATCATGAGTATTTGTGAATGTAACATTACTGTCAAGGATTGAAGATTCCCCATACCTAATCCAATGTGGCAGTTTTGACAAGATCTTGATTTTCTAACAGATTGAGGAGTAAAAGAGTCTAGAGAAATATTAATCTATCCCAAGGAAACAAACAGATAAAATTATTCTCTAATTTTATTTACAAATGTAGAGAAGTCCTTGGAGGACTGATGAGATGGCTCATAGATAAAAGTACTTGCTGCCAAGCCTAAAAGCCTGAGTTAGATTCCCAGGGCCCACAAGTGGAAGGAGAGGAGAGACTCCCAAAAAATATCCCCTGACTCCTATGCACCTGTATGGGGAAAATGAACACACATGCACCACATAAAAATATGTTAAAATGTAATAACATTTTTAGAAATTATAAAAAAGAAAATCTAGGAACCTTTAAGAGTCATTCTCAGAACTCTCAGAGATTGACAGAAAAAAGTCATCTATTTTTCCCTCTTGGTCTACAGCATTTAAGTCATCCTGGTGTAACTATTTAACACCTGGTCTTTTTATTGGATACTGCTATCATTTCCCTTTCACTGGATGTCAAATGCTTTACAGCAAGGACTGTGTCTCAACCATCTTCAAGTGCCTTATTATACCTAGCAAGAAACATTTGATGAAACTCTACAATAAGAATACAGCAAAGATGCTATGCAAGTGTAGTGCTAGGGACATGCTAGTGAACCCCCCAAACCAGACAAGAGCAGATCTGATGCAAATCACAACATGGCCTTTATTTATAAGCTCCAGCTTGGGCTCTCCACCTGCCAGCCCTGAAATAGCAGAATGGCTTTGATGGAGAGAAGCCAGGAATATCTATGGGGAAAGGTGTTATAGAAAGCTACAAGTGGGGATGGGGGGTGACATGCATTTAATTGGAGAGATACTATGGCCTTTAACATAATTGGCTGGTATTGTGAGTCAAAACTTAAACTTTAATTTCTGTTTCCCTCCGCATTGGTAGTAGTTAGGCAGGGGTCAGGTTTGTTAGCAATTAACTTGGAAATGTTGGTTTTGTTGGGGTTAGCCTAGAAACTAGAGCTAGGCTCAGGTTTTGTTCTTGAATAACTTTGAAACCAGTGTTAGGTACCTGAGTAAGTTTTCTAAAATGGAGTCTTAATTTTAAAGGTTTGATCTCTTCCTGCAGTGGCCAACCTCTGGAAGGGATGGCATGCCTGAGTGGTGGAGCTTCCACAGTTAGCAAACATGAAATCTGACTGAGTGCCTAGAAGAACATGAAGTCATGGGCAAGAAACAACAGAGACAATGAAGAATGACCATTAGGATCTTCTGAAAGCTGGGGCCAATGGGGAGGTAACATTGGCTATTTTGGTTACCCTCCGATTGCAATAAACTAGCTTATTTGCCTATTGCATATTGAGTCTCCTGGAGTCTGTGCCGTTGCCGCCATGCCTGCTCTTCCCATCCCCAAAGTGTGGTGGGTCACTGCTACATCCAGTGACCCTGCGCTCTTGTTGGTGCTTTGGGTATTTTTTAATTTTGTACTTTGGCTACATTTTTTTTTCTTTTCTGTTGCCACGACTGTACCTACTGACTACCTTTCTGCAGTGTAGACTCTTTTTGGTGAGTAAGCCTCTATGTGTTATTTGTCTCCCTGGTGTAAATATCTGAGGTTGTCTCTCCCTTTTCTCATTGTATGTCTCCCTGTAGGTACATTGTCCATTGACGGGTTCATCCACTGCCTTCACATAAAGGTTGGCCATCTAGAAGGAAGAAAAGAGAGCCTCATCACAGGTTCTCTCTTCTCTGAGTTGTGGCTTAACAAACCATGGAGTCACCCACTTACACTGCATTCCTAAACACTCCTTCTTTTTTCTTTCCATTCTATTATGTGTCTTCTTCTCATGGCACTTCACTCCATTCCATTTCACTCCACTCCAGGGCAACTGCAATCTCTTGCTCGGGGCAACTCTCCAAGATTGGCTAAAGGCCCTGTCACTTAGGGTGGAGTTCCCTACAGCCCTTTCTGGTGTCTACTCTGATTTACTTCCCTGTAACAATCTCATTATATGACCACCTCATAAGAGCCATTAAGGCAGTGGCTGGTCTCTCAAACTTTCTGCAAGGCTTGTGGCACTTTTATTTCTTGGAGTCCCTACCCCTGTCCCTGCCCCAACCCCTGTCATCTTGAGTGATATTCCTTCACATGAGGCAACTTTTCCTTGAGTTTCACTTTACCCCCTGCCTGGTCATTCTGTGAACATGGGAGCCTTCGCTTACACTGCTAAAGAACCCCAAATTTGAGCCCTTAAGGCCCTCTTCTAGTCTAGAGTCATTAAAGTTAAAACCCCACCAACTAGAAAGGTTTTGGTGGGAGGCAGCAGTTATTGCCCCTTGGATCTCTCCTGAAAATATGTTTGACACAGACTTGTTGATGCGGATCCTCTTTCTCACTCAAGAGCGGGAAATTAATGAGGCAACCCCCCCCCCCCACACACACACACACATACACTTCCTTTGTCCCCATCCTGCTAGGCATTCTGTCATGCATCATGGTAGGTACCATTGATGAGGTGTAACAGGACTTTAATAGTCATTGCCAGGCCCAGAAGATCGATACATTGTCCATTTCAGAGTCACCCCCTTATGAGGAAATGAGTTCTGATGATGAATGCAAGATGGCTTCTCATAACCCCCCACACACACACACCCAGGGGAGCCAACTGTTCCAGCTTCCCCTCAACCTATGCTTTTGTATCTATGAGCAGAGATTAAACCAGATCCCCAGGCAGAATCTAAGCCCTCTTGCCCACCTCCGGCTGTTAAACACACCCCCCCAACTATGCTGCTCTACTCCCAATCCTGTCATGTTCCCAGTAATGCAGCCCACCAACCTTGGGTGCTCACTCCCCTCACAGAATTGGCATTAATCCAGAAGGCAGCCAAGGAGACTGGCGTGGACTCCCCATACTTTGAACAGGTTCTTAAACAGTGGGCTATGTGACTACAAACCCGTTATGATTGGTATAACCTGTT
>BDUI01030055.1:0-13574 GCA_002335545.1 Apodemus speciosus | reverse complement strand
CACCATATCTTTTCAATATAGTACTTGAGGTACTAGCTGGAGCAATTCGACAGCATAAGGAAGTCAAAGGGATACAAATTGGAAAGGAAGAAGTCAAGCCTTCAAGTCTTTTAAGGCTTGTACTCCCTGTGATCCCTCTACCTTTTCTCGAAATTTGATCCAGTGACCAGATGAGAATTTCACTGATTTCCTAACTTTAGTGACAGAGGAAGCAAGTTGAACTGGGTCCACTAAAGATATTATGATTAAACAACATACATGGGAGGGTTTCAACACAACTACCCATAATACTGTTTTGCCCATCAGCAATGATGACAGCCACAAATGGGTTCTCACTAAATGCTATATCAACCGGACTACTGATCCCTCGGCTGCTCTGACTGCCTCCATTTCTGCACCTTTTTTCTGATCACGAAAGATCTTTGCCTGCCACCTCACCCCTTGATAGAACCATGTTAGGAATGCAGAAAAGCTGGGTATCTCAGAAGGGATGGCCGTAAGGCCAGGACTAAGACTAAGTCCCCCAAGTGTCAGAAGGGCTTCCACTGAACTCATGTTTGTCTTAGCACCACCTCTGCTCCTTTAAACTCCCACCGGGGCAACCCTGCTAGCAAGAGGGAGCAGGGAAAAGCCCAAAATGTATTCAGACACTGCCCATCTTCCCACACTTTCCCATGATGACTATGTGAATTCTAGACCCATTAAGGGGCTTGTTGACACTCGAGCAGATGCTACAATAATCTCCAGTATAGAAGGCTTGAATTTCTCTCACTAAAAGTTCAAGCCAGGACCCACAATCACAGGTGTTGGTGGAGATAAATCTACAAAGATGACCCTTTATCTCATTCACTGGAAGGATTTAGATGGAAGATGGAGTCATTTCCACCTCTTTGTGGCTGAAGTGCCACACACCCTATTGAGATGCAATATTCTGGATGATATGGGAGCTGTTATCATATCAGACAAAGCCTTTTACAAGGATGTCACCACTCGTGATTCCTTAGGCCTTCCAAGTAGGACAATTCAAGAAAAGCATCACCCCAATCCTAAGGGCCATTGTCCACCAACAGGAATTTATTATTCCCAACCCTATACCACTCACTTGGCTCTCTGATGATCCAGTTTAGGTGGAACAGTGACCTATCACACAATCTAACTGCAGAGCCCTACACTCTCTTGTTCAGGAACAATTGATACTTGGTCATATTGAAGCTTCTGCATGTATACACAACATTCCTATTTTTGTCATCAAGAAAAAATCAGGAAAATATAGATTACTTCAGGATCTCCGAACAGTCAATGCCCATAAGAAAAAACTAGAATCCTTTCAGTCTGGGCTCCCACATCTGGGGGCCATTTCCCTTAACTATAATGTTATTATCATYGATATTAAAATTGCTTTTTCATTATTCCACTAGCCCCTCAGGATAGAGAACACTTTGCATTCACCATATGGGTGCCTAACCTTCAGAAGGTGGTAGCTTGTTTCCAAAGGAGAGTTCTGCAGCAGGGGATGAGTTACTTCCCTCAGGGTGACATTTTCTAGTTCCATCCATTTTTCTGTAAAATTCATGATGTCTTTGTTTTAAATAGATGAATAGTATTCCATTGTGTAGAGGTACCACATTATCCATTCATCAGCTGAGGGACATCTAGGTTGTTTCCCATTTCTGGCTATTACAAATAAAGCTGCCATGAACAGAGTTGAGCAAGTAGCTTTGTAGGATGTTGGAGCATCTTTTGGGTATATGCCCCTGAGTGGGTTAGCTGGGTCTTGATGTAGAACTATTTCAAGTTTTCTGAGAAACCATCATATTGATTATCAAAGTGGTTGTACAAGTTTGCTCTCCCACCAGCAATGGAGGAATGTTCTTCTTCTATATCCTTGCCAGCATATGCTTGTCCTTGAGGTTTTTATCTTAGCCATTCTGACAGGCATAAGAAGGAATCTCAGAGTCATTTTTATTTGCATTTCTGTGATAATTATTGACTTTGAATACCTCATTAATTATTTTATGGCTATTTAGGAAACCTCTGTTGACAATTCTGTTGAGCTCTGTATACCATTCAAGTATTTGGGTTGTTGGTGTATAAATTTTTGAGTTCTTAATAAATTTTGGATATTAACCCTCTGGCATATGGGCTGGGCAGGGTTGGTGAAGATCTTTTTCCAATCTCTAGGCTGACATTTTGTCCTAATGACAGTATCTTTTGCCTTACAAGAAGCTTTTCATGTTTCATGAGGTCCCATTTATCAATTGTTGATCTTAGAGCTAGAACCATTCCTGTCCTGTTAAAGAAGTAATTTCCTGTATCAATAAGGTCAAAGCTATTCCCCACTTTCTGTTCTATTACATTTCATGTATCTGGTTTACTTTGAAATCTTTGATCCACTTGTAATTGAGTTTTGTGCAGGGGATATATGTGGATCTATTTGCATTCTTCTACATGCAGATATACAGTTAGACCAGCACCATTTGTTGAAGATATTTCCTTTTTTCAATTGTATGGTTTTGCATTCTTTGACAAAAATCAAGTGTCTGTTGATGTGTGGGTTTAATTCTGTGACCTTGAATCGATTCCATTATCAGCCTGTCTGTTTCTATGCAAATGCCATGTAATTTTTATCACTATTGCTCTGTTGTACAGATTGAAATCAGAGATGGTGATGAGAGAACAATTTGGGGGTTCAGACTCCATCTTAGAAAACTTGACATAAATTTAAACTCAAGTCAATTAACAGTCCAGTACCTAGCCCCAGTTTCCAGGCTTCCCCCAACAAATCCATCGTGTGGCAGGTTATTCCCTAACAAATCTGTAACTCCACGTTACAAGCCCTGCCCTGCCTAATAACCACCAATTAAAAGGAAAGCAGAAGTTAAGAATATGATTTGCCTCCCAGCATGAGCTAATCATGCTAAAGGCCACAGTAGCACCCCAATTAGATGCTCACCAGGCTAGAAACATTCACCCCATTGCTTGCAATTTTCTATAAAACTTTGTCACAGTGAGTGTTTGGGGCTTTTTCTACACCAGACCCACTCTGAGGGATGGTGGTAAGCTAAGCCCCAAACTCGAGCTTATAAATAAAGACCTTGGTGTGATTGCATCAGCTTTAGCTCCTTGATGGTCTTTTGGGGTTTCTGAAATTTCAATACAACATTGAAAACTATCTTTCTGGCTTCTGGTTTCCCTAATATTGGCTGGATAATCCTGATAGCAGAAGGACATCTCAGAAAGGTTGGGTAAGCCATGGGCCAGGAAATGGAGATCAGGGTACCCTATTCCTTTGTCTGTGGCTCAAGCTGACCACACTCTGCAGACTATGTCTCACTGAGACCCAGTGGGAGTGGCAGGGAGGTCCAATGAGGATAGGTGGTCAGGCAGGATTACAAGCTGTTTAGATTTGGAGCCCTGGAAGGTTGTCTGGGGGCCAAGATGCTCTTGGGGATCCACAAGGCTCCTTCAGACCAGGGAGTCAGGCCAGAGTTAGAAAATGGAGCTCCAGGGATGGTGTGTGCCACCTACCTCTGTCAGCTGTTCTAGGTGGACCAGCTGGGGTGGCAGACAGATCCAACTAGGATAGATGGTTGGGCAGGATTCTATGCTTGTTAGTTTTGGAGCCCCAGAAGGTTTTCATAGGGAGATGAGATGCTCTTGATTTCCCTAAACTCTCCTCCAGAACAGGAAGCAAGGCCAGAGCTAGACAAAAGGGCTCCAGGGAATGTGCTTGCCACTATTCACCTTTGCTGGCTGTCATAGATAGACCAGCTGGTGTGGGGATCCAACTAGCCTCTTTTTAACCCACTAAGTCCACATAATTCTGCCAGTATGTGCATGAGCATGGGGCCATCTCCTAGAACATGGGCAACCTACCAGGGACCAAAAATCAATCTTCGTATGTTTATGATGTTCCTATGTTTTATATTAGATTTTGGCATACCATTCTATAAACGGCTTTCAACAATAAATGCATATTAAGATATATTTCATATGTAGCAAGTTTACTAAAACTGCTACATTTAAATGCATTTTCCCCATGATCAGATTTCATTTCAAGAAGTTATTTTATAAATTCATCTATGTTACATACATGCATACATTTTATAGACTATATATTTGACCTATATCAGAAGTAGTTTTATGTAAAATAGAACTTTCTAATCTGATAATGTATTTTAAAATACTACATAAAACTTAATTTTGATTTTAAATTGTAGAAATTTTTGGCCCCCCTTCTGACAGTAAAGTACATTTTAATATAAGATCCATTTGTTTTTAATTGTGTGTATGAATATGTATGCCTGGGGGGGCAGTATCTTAGTCACTCTTTTCTATTTCTCTGGAAAGACACCATAAACACAGAAATACTTATAAAGGAAAATATTTAACTAGGGCTGACTTACAGTTCCATCATGACAGGAAGCATACAGGCACACAAGCAGACATGGTCTTGGATCGGTAGCTAAGAGTTCTATGTCTGGAACAACAAGCCGCTGGAAAATAAAAAGAGACACTGGGCCTGGCTTGAGCATTTGAAACCCTAAAGCTCACCCCAATGACACACTTCCAACAAGGCCAAGGTACTCCAGCAAGGCCACATCTCCTAATCTCTGTTAAGTAGTAACACTTTCGAATGACCAAGCATTCAATTATATGAGTCTATGGGGACATTTGTATTCAATGTATCAAATTCCACTCCCTGACCCTAGGCTTGTAGCCATATCATAATGCAAAATTGCATTCAGTCCAACTTCAAAAATCCTCATGTATAGTCTATCACTGTTTCAATACTGTTTTAAAATTCTGTTTTTTTTTTTTCTGAGACTCATGGCTACCTCTTAACTCTTTAAAATCAAAATCAAAAAGTAGATCACATATTTCCAACATCTAATGGCCCAGAATATCAGAATATATACTACCATTTCAAAAGGCAGGAAAAGGAGGATAGTGAGGAAATAGTGGATAAAAGCAAGACCAAAAAAATGGTAGGAAAAACTCCAAATTCCACATTTCCATGACTGATGTCAAAAGTCTTTTCAGATCTCCAACTCCTTTCAGCTTTGTTGCCTACAATCACTTTCATTTGTGTTAGTTCTATATTCAGTCCACAGCTATCTTTGGCAGCTATTCCATGGCTCTGAAATCTCCAACATTTGTGGGACTTCAAGGCAATCCAGGCTTCACCTTCACAGCTTCATACATTGGTCTCCCTGGGCCTCCATGTAGGAGCGCCCCTGACATGCCTTGCCTCAGTGGCTTTCCTAAGACATGGAAGGAGATTCTATTACAACATTCTTCTAACCTTGACTTTCAAACTAGAGCCATGAGGCCAGTGTTGCCAAGTTCTGCTGATTTTTGGAGCTGGAATATGGCCTTCTTCTTTACTACATCTGCATCAGATGTAATTCTGTTTTCAATTGGTTCCTTCATTGTTTAAGCTTTTCTTTATTTACTTCTAACAAACTAAAAGTTTATCAGGGTTGGGATCTTCTCCTGAGGTTACTACTTCCGTTATATCATTAAGTATTAAGATTTTCTTTAAGGTTTTTATGTCCTTGAGCACAGAAGAAATATTACATCCAAAAATGAGTAAAGAATCAATAAGAATGATAACAATTTTAAGAATTCTGGGACATTATTAAGAATCTAACCCTAAGCATTTCTGGTACAAAGAAGAAAACTGAACTACTAACCAACAACATACAAAATGTAACTAACAAAATTATAAGGAAAAGACTCCCAAATGTAGAGACATGAACATCTAAGCACAAAAGTATTTAGATGTAGAAATGGACATGACCAGAGAAGAACTCCACTATTACACATAGTCAAAATGTCAAAAATGCAAAGCAAAAGATATGAAAAGCCATGTGAGAAAAGTGATATTTCACATACAAAGGAAAACATCCGTGTAACAGCAGGCCTCTCAGCAAAATTTTTAAAAAGCAGGAAAGTCTGGTATAGTATATATCAAGCTCTGGAACTAAATWACTGCCAACTTTGTCTAGAAAGCTAACTTTTAAGACCAATGGAAACAGAGACATTCCAAGATAAATATGAAGTGAAGGAATCCATGTCTGTTAATCCATCTCAGTAAAATAAATATTGTATATTTTTTCTCATATTAACATTCTAGTTTTTTTTCCAAAAACCATGAAGAGAAATGTTTCTTTGGGAAGAGGAAGGGCCACAGTATAAGAAAGGAGGTAGACAAAAGAGGGTAATGAAGGAAAATAAAAGCAAAATACATCATGCATCTGTAAGAAACATTACCAAAGATTTATTACTTGTATAACCTATATACTTTAGTATAATAACATACAGAAAAATTATAATTTTAATAGTTGAATAATCGCCTAATTTTACTTTAAACATACACAAACATAATCCTTCAAGTTTAGAATAGCTTAAGTAAGGGCTGGAGAGTCAACTCAATAGTTAAGAGCACTTGTTTTCTTGCAGAGCACTAAGTTTTCATTTTCCAACACCTACATGGAGGCTCACAGCCATCTGTAATTCCAGCTCTAGGAGGTCTTGTGCCCTCTGCTCACCTCTAAGGTCACCATGCATGTATGTGGTATACATACATACATATATACATGCAGACAAAAATCTCACACAAAATAAAATAAATAGCAGAGCGTGGTAACACATGCCTTTAATTCCAACACTGGAGACACAGAGGAAGACAGATCTCTGAAATCAATGGTAATCAGGACAGCCAGTTTAGCTACCAAGAGAAACAAACACTATCTTAAAATTAATTAGTTAAGTGAATAAATCTAATTTTAAAAAGGGCAAAGTTAAAACAAAACAAAATAACTAATTACACACACACACACACACACACACACACACACACACAAAATGTTACTCTAGATCAGTGTTGAAAAGTTTTAGACACTAAATATTTTAGCCCTTACAGGACAATAATCTTATCATTACTAAAATCTCTTGAGGGTCAAAATAATCCTAGAGAATATATTTTTAAAAAAATCAATGTGTTTTAATTCTAGCGAAACTTTTTCTGTGGACATAAATATCTGTTGTTACATTTTCAAAAACAATAAGTTCAAATGTTTCTTATAAGTAAACCATTAGGATTTGGTCAAATATCTTGACACTTAGCCAAAATTGCCAAATCAATAAAAACCTTGTTTCTGAACTTTTAGTGTAGGGGAATACCAGAACAGGGAAGTGGGAAGGGGTGGATGGGGGAAAAGGGGGAGGGAAAAGGACATGTGGGACATTTGGGGGGCTGGGAACCAGGAAAAGGGAAATGAAATGTAAATAAAGAATATATCCAATAAAAAATATTCTTATTCTTTGAGAAATTCATACATGTAAAGAATTATAATTATATTCACTCATTTATTTCCAAACTTTGTAATTTTTATTATCTGTGTTGCTGAAGAGAACATTTGTTTCTAAACTTCAAATTTATCTCAATTTAATATCAAAATCCTACAGAATATTTTCAATGTTTTTTTAATATGTAAACTCTATACTAGATTGATCTGAATCTTCAGTTGCAATTGCTGTGAATGCCCTTAAGTAACCCTGGTCAGTTGACCTTGCATACTTTTCCAGCATAGTATAAATAAACAAAACCATTAGCATGTTCTATGAAGTTTTACAATCACACTTCCAGCACCTCCTGAAATCTTTCAGATTAAATTGAGTAAAACCAAGTACAAGCTGGCAAGCATGAAGCCTGTCCATTCTATAGACTTTGTTCTTCTAACACAAATTGTGGAGATTCACAACTCTTACTTTTATCCTTGACCATGCTTCTGTCTGCATGTCCCCAATAAGTTGAATTATGTGCAAGCCTTGATCTAGCTGCCATTCTTTTGTCTCTAATTCACCTATAGTGTCCAGTTCTTAAACATACTGATACCGTATCTCAGTCCCAAGAAATTGTGATTTATGAAATATAATACTTGGCCTATTAAAACATTCCTCATCATGTATTTACTAAACCATGCATGGAGACACTTGTTAAAGCTGGAAAACAGTGAAAGAATGCTACTACTGTGTGTACAAGTTGGATGACTCAACATAATAATATAAAGTTTTCTGAAACTGATCTTCAGACTCAATTTTATCCCCAATAAAATCCAGTTAACACCAAAAAGGTATTTGTATAGTTTAACATTGCATAGATCCAAGAAAATATACATGCTTAGGTTTTATTATTTACATGGAAAAATACTCTATTGCTATAGTACAGGATATACTACAGTAAAGAAGGATATAGAAAACAAACATATACGCTGGGTGGTGGTGGTACACGCCTGTAATCCCAGCACTCTGGGAGGCAGAGGCAGGCGGATTTCTGAGTTCGAGGCCAGCCTGGTCTACAGAGTGAGTTCCAGGACAGCCAGGGCTATACAGAGAAACCCTGTCTTGGAAAAAAAATGAAAACAAACATATTATAACACAATAACACTTCAGTAAAGATTAAACACACTCCAAACAATTCTACATTAAATGAATGCTGAAAGATTGGTAATCAGATATGTTTAAAGGTCTTGATCACTGCAGAGGAGGAAGCAATTTGGATGATGTCACTAAAGAATATACATAAAAAATGCTTTTAGCCTGAAATATGTAATTTCATATTCCTTTTTTATTTTAAATGACAAGGGTAAATCAAGGATCTTCAAGATACTTGGCTAAAGTACAGCCTCCACCACTGTTGTGTTTTTGCTGGGTTTTTTTTTGGGGGGGGAGGTTGTATCTTTAGTAGGATTTTCTCAAATTTGCAAACCAGATTACATTGATCATTCACACACTTACAGTGTGAAGGTCTTATGTTTCATACATCATAAAGTAATGGTGGTAAATAATTACTTTTTAAGTGTATATTTCCAAAATTAGAATGTATTCACAATAGAAAATAATGGAATTCATTATGACACATGCATATTATATATCATGTACTTTTATCATGTTCACTCCAATCTCCTCTTATTACTTTCTCTGGCTCTGTTCCTCTTTCCAACTCATCCACTACTGACTTTAATATTTGATGCGGTTACAAAGATTGCTTGCAGGAAACAGTGCTTCTCATCAGTCTAAGCTTGGAGACCCTGGGTTCTAGCTACAGAAATCATGTGGTATAGGGATAGAATTGTCTCTTATAGGTTGCCTTCTGATTTACACACACAGGAAGACACAAAATAGATGAATGTAATACAAACATACATACACATACAGCATCTGCATTTGAGAAAATATGCACTATTAGCCTTTGTAAGATTGGCATTTCTTAATAAATATGGTGATCACCAGGTCTATTTTCCTGCAAATAATATAAATTTTCCTTTATATATGAAAAATACCCATTGTGTATCTGTGGCATTTTTTTCTGTATCTGGTTTTCTTTTGATGTACATCTAGGCTGATTCCATAATAAGGTTAATTATTGTAAATAGTGCCAACAAATTTGTGCTTTCAGGCACCTCAACTTAATGCTGATTTAGATGTCTAAGGCATCTTTTATACTGAAAATTCCACAACATATTTTACTTAAGGCCTTTTCTTTTCTTTTCTTTTCTTATCTTTCCTTTTCTTTATTCTTTTTAACCATGTATAATATGTGCATGGGAAGAGTTCTATACACGAGTTTGGTGCTCAAGGAGGCCAGATAAAAAGTCAAATTTTCTGGAGCTAGACTTACACATGATTGTGCTGTCTGATGTGGGTACTGAGACTGGAACTCTAATCCCCTGGAAGGGAAATATCTACCCTTATCCACCAAGACATCTCTCCAACCCCCAAACTCTTCCTTTTCAAGTAGAGACTGAATAATGAGCACCTTAAAAACAAAAATGTGTTTACACTCTGCCCCTGGCTTACACTGAAAGTCTTTCTGCTGCTCTGTCATTGACAATGGCTCTGGCATGTGCAAAGCTGGTTTTGCTAACAACAGGTGCCCCCAACACCAGGGCATCATGGTGGGCATGGGCCAGAAAGACTCCTACATTTAGTGATGAGGCCCAGAGCAAGAGGGGTATCCTGATCCTGAAGTATCTCATGAAGCACAGCACTGTCACCAGCTGAGATGACATGGAGAAGATTTGGCACCACACCTTTTACAATGAGCTGTGTGTGGCCCCTGAGAAGCACCGGGTTCATCTGACTGATGCCCCTCTGAACTTCAAAGCTAACAGAGAGAGAAGATGACACAGATAATGTTTGAAACCTCCAATACCCCAACCATGTACGTGGCCATTCAGGCAGTGCTGTCCTTGTATGCATCTGGGCACTCCACTGGCATTGACATGGACTCTGGTGATGGGGTCACACACAGTGCCCATCTACTAGGACTATGCCCTTACATCTAGACCTGGCTGGCCAGGGCCTGACTATCTCATGAAGATCCTGACTAAATGGAGCTACAGGTTTACTACCACTGCTGAGAGGGAAATTGTTCATGACATAAGATGAAGCTGTGCTATGTTGCCCTGGATTTTGAGCAAAAAATGGCTACTGCTGCATCATCTTTCTCCTTGGAGAAGAGTTATGAGCTACCTGATGGGCAAGTGATCACCATCAGCAATGAGCAGTTTTGGTGCAGTGCGCACTCTTCCAGCTTTCCTTCCTGGGCATGGAGTCCTGTAGCATGCATGAGACCACCTTCAACTCCATCATGAAGTGTGATGTGGACATCTAAAAATACCTGTATACCAATACAGTGCTGTCTGATGGTAACACCATGTATCCAGGCATTGCTGACAGGTTGCAGAAGGAGATCTCAGCACTAGCACCCAGTACAATGAGGATTAAGATCATTGCTCCCCCTGAATGCAAGTACTCAGTCTGGATTGGAGGTTCCATCCTCGCCTCACTGTCCACCTTCCAGCAGATGTGGATCAGCAAGCAGGAATATGATGAGTCGGGCCTCTCCATCATCAACCGCAAATGCTTCTAGATGGACTGAGCAGGTTCCAGGCATCTGCTGCATGAACTGATTCTGAAGTATCGATTTGCCCTGGCAAATGTACACACCTCATGCTAGCCACATGAAACTGGAATAAATCTTTGAAAATAAATTTGTACTTGAAGCTTGTATCAGATATCAGATATCAGCACTGGATCATAGAACTTGTTGCTGATTTTTGTCCTTGGTTAACTGTTCCCTTGGTATATGTTTAATACCATGTGCATATCTTGATTTAGTCCAAAATATATGTGGCTCTGTCACTTGGTGGCTGGGGAAAACACCCTGTGGAAGAGCCCAGCCTAGTGGATCTCTGTGAGCACCACATAGTGTCGGTATTAACCGACAGCAAAATTTCAGGATTTCCCGAGGCTGGCAAGGGTTCCTGAACCAGTTACGACTTCTTTCTTGCCAGTCTATCAGAGTGGGAAAGTCAGAGCCTTAGGACCCAGTGTCCATTCTGGTTATTTCCCTCCTGACTGCCATGGGTTGTTACTTGCCCTGAGTTGGCAACGTTTGCAGTGACACCTATAAATGTATTCGTACTTCTAATCTATGTAAGGTGTTTTGTACCCAATTCTTTAAGAAATGACAATTTTTTGTTTTCTACTCTTCAGTGAAAACATTAGGCCCCAGCAACACATCAACATGTAAAGAAAAATAAAAAAGTGTTGCAGTTAAAATAAATGTGAAGCATTTCTTTAAAGAATAGTGGAAACCATGAACAAACATACAGTGCCAATTAGTCATATTACATAAGTGAAACCCTTTAAGCTTATAAAGACTAGAATCACAATCATTCTTAAACTAACACACATGATTGATACCTGGGATAGCTAATTTATATCTATTGGTGTTAAAGTTGGGATGTGTGTCTGGGGTCCTTAAAGTCATGCCAAAATTTAGAGATTAACAAAAATATTTATAGAAAGGACTCATGAGACATCAGGTCCTTGCAATCAGTGTTAAGATTTATTACAAGATTTTTAATATTTCTAAATCACAAGGAGAGAAGACAAAAGGGAATCTCTTAGAATCCATGGTCAGGCTTCCTTATACTTGCAGTATCTCAAAAACAATGATATAGAACATCATTTTCCCCACCAACAAAAATGAAGCTATATGCATACAGTATTACTGACCCTGAAGCCCCTTTAGGATTCAATTTAGCATTGTTTGTTTTGGGCAATCCATGCTAACTATCAACTCACTACGTAGACAAGGATGGTCTGAATTCCTCATGCTCCTGCACCATCAAGCTCACCTCATCTTAGGTTTTTGCTTTTGAATAGATTTGGTAGTGTAACAACTTCTGCCTATCATACGCCAAACAGTTCAGACTCACAGAAAGATAACACATTCCAATAGTTTGAAGACATTACACTTTAATCACCTAAAAATATGCTATTTTTTTCCATAAATCCAAATTTTTCAAGGCTTTCCAAGAGCCAAGTTTGCAAGTTAGCTATTATTCCTCAGAATAGTAATTTGAAACCTGATATATTAACTGGTTTTTTGCACAGAAACATTAAGAATAAAGAAAGTCTATACCTTTAGCCAGACTAACCAAAGGGCACAGACACAGGATCCAAATTAACAAAATCAGAAATGAAAAAGGAGAAATAACAACAGAAACTGAGGAAATTAAAAAAAATTATCAGATCCTACTACAAATGCCTATACTCAGCACAACTGGAGAATCTAGAGGAAATGGATAATTTCCTAAAAAGATACCAAATACCAAAGTATAATCAGGGTCAGATAAACCATATAAATGGTCCCAAAACCCCTAAAGAAATAGAAGTAGTCACTGACAGTCTCCCAACCAAAAACAGCATAGAACCAGATGGTTTTAGTGCAGAATTCGATCAGACTTTCAAAATAGACCTAATCCCAATACTCTTCAACTATTCCACAAAATAGAAACAGAAGGAACATTACCCAACTGGTTCTATGAAGCCACAATTTCAATGATACCAACAAACAAACAAACAAACAAACAAACAAAAAAAAAGATCCAACAAAAAAGGGAACATCAGAACAATTTCCCTTATGAATATCGATGCAAAAATATTTAGTAAAATTCTTGACAACCAAATCTAAGAACACATCAAAATAATCACTCACCATGATCAGTAGGCTTCATCCAGGGATACAGGGATGGTTCAATATGTAGAAATCCATCAACGTAATCTACTACATAAACAAACTCTAAGAAAAAAAAACCACATGGTGATTTGATTAGATGCTAGAAAAGCATTTGACAAAATTCAGCATCCTTTCATGTTAAATGTCTTGGAAAGAAAAGGAATTGAAGGCCCATATGTAACCATAATAAAAGTAATATACAGCAAACCAGTAGACAACATCAAACGAAATGGAGAGAAACTTGAAGCAATCCCACTAAAATCAGGGACTAGACAAGGCTGCCCTCTCTTTCCATATTTATTCAATATACTACTTGAAGTTCTAGCTAGAGAAATTAGACAACATAAGGAGGTCAAAGGGAAACATATTGGAAAGGAAGAAGTCAAATTATCACTATTTGCAGATGATATGATAGTATACTTAAGCGACCCAAAAAACTCCACCAGAGAACTCCTACAGCTGATAAACAACTTCA
>BDUI01030023.1:12204-25663 GCA_002335545.1 Apodemus speciosus | reverse complement strand
AACAAAAAGCCAGCGTCATCATCAGGCCATAGGTCAAATATTCTGAGTATATAATTTCACTCCCACTTTATATAACTTAATGTTGTTTCATTTGCATTACTGAAGTATCTGCAAACAGTTCTGAGGACTGTGTGGTGCTCTGTTTATGCAGAACGTGTTGCTTGTTTTCAGCTTTGATGAGCATTTGTGCTGTCAGCGTTTTCTGAGTTTTATATCCATCCCACTTTCGATGGATGGAATATGTGGAAGTCCTGGTTAACATTGCTGTAATTATCCAGAATTAACTAATTCTTATTCCCATTAGCAGAGGGATATTCTCACTTTGATAATATTTGGAGCTTTTTAAAGGAAAAAAAAGATACCTTTTTTTTTWAAAAAATGTATTTGCTGTTAATGATATCAGATGTGCTTATGTGACTAAGGGCTTTGTTGCTGGAATTTCTAACCACAATAAACCCGTATAAAAAAACCCATACAATCCAGGTATTATAATTATAATCTATAAGCCTGGATTGGGCAGATCTAACACTGTACTAACTTATTCCCCAGCTATAGGAACCCTTGCTCCTTGTGGTTTCTCCTGGTTCTGCTCCATCATGGCTTCCTCCTCCTCGTCTTCTGTCCTCTCTCCTTCCCTTCTTGTCCCCTTCTGCCTCTCTACCTGCTCCAACTCTCAAAGACCTCCCATCACACCTTTCCCCCTCATTGCCCAGGCACAGGCTCTAGCCTTTATTGGCCAGTTGAAATGGGGAGAAGGTTCACATGAGCTCACCGGAGTGCTCTTGTGTGCTTCTCTTCTTGAGGAAGCAGAATGAAAACATCAGAATACAAACAACATCAGGAAAACCCACAACAGGCTTCGTGTATCTCAATAGACTCTTCATGTTATTGCCCCATTTTATCTATTGTGAATTAGTATTTTTAACTCTTTCAACTCTAGCCCATGTTATTTTTTTAAAATTATTTGCCCTCTGTATGTTACACATATTTTTTTATCTAGTTTTCTTGTCTAACTTTCTATTTCAATGATTTAACTTTTTTATTTATTTACGTATAACTGTGTGTGGTTTTTAGGCACATGCAGTGCCTGAGGAAGGTAAAAAGGGAATGTTGGATCTCTGGAGCTGGAGTTAAGGTGGTTGTGAGGTGCTGGGGCCTGAGCTGTGGTCCTCTGTGAGAGCGCGATGTGCTCTTCACTGCTGAGCCAACACCCTCCAGCTCTTATTGTTTTCTTTTCTACCTAACATCATCAATTCTTTTATGTCAATGTTAAAGTGAACTCTTTTTGCTCCACAAAAATTTTAATCAGTGTTTAAAATTATATCACAGAGTAGATGACTACTTTTTCCTGTGGAGGACTGACCTCAAGTGCCCGTGTACCCACCGTGTCCTGGGTAAAGAACCTTCATGYGCATATATGGGATGCAAAAGGGAAAGCTGGCGAGAGAAGATGAGGCTCTTACTGGGTCAAGGGTTGCGTGATTGGTTTTGTTTCTCATTTCCCTTGCCAATGGGTGGAAGTGAGCTTATGGAGGCAGGAAGGCTTCCACTGGTTCCAAATTCGCTATGACCAGCAGCCCGTTCAACAAACTGTGGTCTCCATTTGTATAGAGTTGTCCCATAATCAATTTTTTATCTATGGGAAGATAGATGAAACGGGCTGTGACAGGTTCCTGGATGCCTGGGCTCTTCCCCTTCAGGCTCTGTGGTCTAGTCTTAACCAGGTCTTGGACCTACTCTCAGTAGCTCGTCAGCTGTACCAATCCAAGCTTGGAGAGGAAGGTAATATTATGGAACACTTGACTGTTTTGGAAGGCCTTTCACTGCGGCTTTTATAGCTGCTTCTTACCTCAACGTTATGAGGTTAAATACCATCTTCATCTCCATTAATTTGGGAGGAAACCATCACTCAATGGAAGTGTTGTTAAAACAGAGCTTCTGACTCCAGGGCTGATGGGCTCCACTTAGGAGCAGCCTTGTCATTGTAGTCAGGGTCCTGAATTCCTTGTTAGAACTAGTAGGTAGAGTGTAGGCACCAGTATCTTACTTAGGTTTTAGAATCAGATGTACCTTCGATAGAATCCTAGCATACTCTTGTCTTAGGATTACAGTTCTGTTCCTTACTCATCCTGAGCTCTGTCCTCTCATCAGTAGCACAAAAAAATCTTTTAGGATTGTTGGATTAAATCGAGATGCCTAGCATAATACCTAGCTCATTTTCTATAGAAGTTTAGCAGATTATGTCTTAATTCACAATAAAAAATGCAACTTTTCTTTTTTGTTCAAAAGTTTTAGAATATCTGGTTAAGTGAATTTTTCATTTTTTAAAAAATTTTTGCAAATATTGTATTTAGATGTGATGAAATTTCCTCGTTCAGCACTTTTTTTTTCTATTGTGGATAAGTTACCTGCTCCTCACACGTCTTTCTGCTTTGACAGGTTCATGATGAACTTAGGACTGTGCTCATAGCCAAGGCAAAGTGTGTTTTGTCTGTTTGTTCATGTGCGAAGGGTGATAGCTCAATCATTCCTTTGCACATAGCTAAGATTTTTGGCATCCTTTAAAGAGTTGTTACTTGTCCATGCGTTATTAGCAGAATCATGAGAAAAGAACATCAAACTTAAGTTATGCTGTTTAAAAGTCAGGTGTGATTGGTGTGGTGCTAAGCCCTTATGACCTAAGAGAACAGCACTAGTATGAAGTCTCCGCCTGAAGAATTCTGCATTAGGTTATCTTGTCATTTAACTTCTATTTATGTATGTTCAGGCTTTGCCATGCTAATGAATTAAGCCAAATAGTYGATGCTTTCAGAATTCTAATCCAATATGGTTTTCACTCAGCAGAGTTAAAGAAAGACATTCACTGGGAATCGTCTTTAGTGTTTCCTAACTTCATGCTTTATTTAATTTTAGTCCCTGAAGCCATGGTTGCATTCAATTTTTAAAATTTTATTTTTTAAAATTATTTTATGTGCATGGGTGTTTGCCTGCATGCAACGTCTATGTATCACATGTATCCTGATGCCTAAAGAGGCCAAAAGACAGCATTGGATCCCCTGAAATGTAGTTATCGAAAGTTGTGAGCTGCCACATGTGTGCTGAGAAGTGAACCTGGGTCCTCTGAAAGAGTCGCCTTCAGCCTTGTGGTTACACTTCAGTGGTGATCAGCTCAGTATTGGATAGAGAGTGGGTTATAATTACAGGAAAGAGCTTCCAGGCTGGTGACCGACAACTTTAATTTGGTTCTGGGAACTTGTATCTGTTGTGTGGTTTTCTCATTTTCTTTCCTGCATCTTGGTAGGAATGGAGAGAAGATGGGAAGTTTTCCTCAGGTAATACATATAAATTCATAAATTAGAATTGTAATATAATTTGGGACATGTATATTCCTTAGGTACAGCATAGATACAGTCAGCATCAGTGATTATATAAATTGGTGTGCTTTCTACGTTCCCTTACATGTCTAATGCTCAGGGATCATTGGCCAAACCTTGTGACTGCTGGAGACTAGTTTGGAACATTATAAAATGCTATGTTCCACCTTACTGGCCAATTGGAACCGTTTCTCTAAAATTCCAGGCTTGCTGTATGGTTGGAAGTCAGAGTGGACATGCGGGGACAGAGGTGGAAATGGAGGTAACAGCGAGGAAAGTTGAACTTGATGAGGAGAGAATGGAAGAACACGACTGATAATGATCTATTTACTGATGGCTGAGGAGGGCTGGAGTGAGTGGTTCATGATCCTGCGATAGGAACCCAGCAGGCAGCTCTCTGCTGGTCACTTGAAGTCATGTTGGCTCAGCCCTTTGAAAGAAGGCAGGGGTGGTGCGTGCAGGAGCATGGGTTTGCCAGCTGCCAAGTGTCTTGTTGGCTGCTTGGCTGATGGAGTAAATGGAGTGATTAGCTTCCGTTAGTGTTTGCCTTAGCTGAGTCTCTGTTGATGGCATGAAGATCCCCTTCTGACTTCCTGTGTCCCAGCATCTTTTATTGCAGAAAACAGAATGCAGAGTTGGCATGAGTATATCCTACAAGCACCTCAGATAACAGCAGGCAGCACCCAATGGCCAGGGACAGTCTTTCCTAAGAACAGTTACTGAGACTAAGAAGTCTGTGAGCTGTTTAAAGTGTCATGTCTACTCCCTTCTACATATATGCATTTGACGTGACCTGAATTGGTGATCGAAGCTCAGTGTTGGTGAACTTGACCCTTCCAACCTCTGTCAGCTGTGCTTTGGAAGTTGTGGTTTGTTATCAACAACAGAAGGTCTGGATTATTTAGAGTCAGAGAGACAGGCAGGGGATTGGCTCTGCCCTAGGATTATGGGCCATTAACAGTCCTTGTCCTTGTGAAAGGTGGGAGGTAGAAAAGTAAGGGGGAGCCACGCTTTCAGGGGTTTTGTATACAGGTTTGAAGAGATATGTAGACAAATTGGAACTGGGCAGACTTTTGTAATAAAAACTCTGAATCATTGGAGGGAGGAAAGGGAAGGTGAAATGATGTAATTAGAGTCTTGATGATGATGATGATGATGGTGATGGTGATGGTGATGGTGATGGTGATGGTGATGGTGATGGTGATGGTGATGGTGATGGTGATGATAACGAAAACTTCCACTCCAAGAATCTGGCAGTCTGACCCCAATGTTAATAAGTGGGGTGGTCTTGGACAAGTCATGCTGCCAGTTGTAGACTGAGTGTAATAATACCAGGCCAGCTTTCATAGGAGGGCTTTCAGGTTCAAAGATGAGATCAGATGTAAAAATAATGAAAAACATTAGACAGAATTGTAAGGTTAGGCTAAGTTTTCATATGAAGTATATTTTCTTCCTTTTMAACAACCTGACCCTAATCCTCTGGTAATAGGAAATAGTCACTGCTTTCCCTCTGACTCCTGGTGCTGTGACAGGTCTCCTTTTGTACTGTATCCCTAGCCTGTACGGATCCTAGCCAGCCTCTCAGGGTTTTCTGAAAGAAGATGCAGCTTACAGTGCAAGGCAGTCCAGGAGCTCCTGAGTCCTGCTGTAGCCCCTCCTCTGTCTGGTCTCTTGGGGGATACAAAAATTACTGCTATGTCGTCAGTATCAGCCCAAACCTTTGTACTTGTTAGTAAGTGTATACTTAAGATAGAGCTGTTCCTGACAGGTAGCTTAGCAGGGCGAGTCTACTGGGGCGTGAGGGTGAGGTTGGCAGTGCCAGTTTGGGCACCCCTTGTACGAGGATCAGTTCATAGCGCCACATGATGCTATGATGTGCACACTATTAGTTTCACTAGGTCTTGCTGTACTGACTTGTGACCTTGCTGTACTCCTGTGCATCACTTAACTACTATGGCTGTTTACTAGCTTGGGTTGGTGTTCAGAAAGTGATCACAGCTGACTGCCAGTTATTCGTAGTTTTTAAGTGAATGGCCACCTAACAAGTGTTTTTCAAATTTCAGCATTCATGAGACTTTTGAGGGAGCTTGTGGTGTCCTTAGCACAATTTAAAATAACTCTCCAGATCTAGATTGCCTAGACACTCCAAAGTGGGTGTCAAGTGGACTTATGTTGTCTGTTAGATTGTCCCAAGGAGTCTAACCTATTGGAAAGGAAACAAACACAAGTGTAGATGTGGCAAGACACTTTATCTGCCAGGTCAGGAAATTTGTACCCTGTAAGCACATGAAGGGGGGGATCATAACCCTTTTGTTAATTATTAAACAGCAAGTCTGTAGCTTCTTGGAAGTTCACATGATGCTTGGTGATATATATGCCCTGTTGTGGTGTAGTGGGGCCTAGTTTCTGTATTTATGAAATGGCTGACTCCAAATTGAGTAATTTTTCCCAAGAATGAATTATTGCATGATCAGAATATTAATTCTCTATATATTTAAGTACAATAGTTTCTGAAACAATTTATGTTGCACTTACAGAACTGGTGGATCATCATCACAAAAGGCAAACAAGCAGGCAGGACACACAGAATATCAACTCAGAACCTTCCAGCTAAACATTTCCAGGGTTAATGGATTTTCTAAAGCTTTTATCTATCTATCTATCTATCTATCTATCTATCTATCTATCTATCTATCTGTCTGTCTGTCTGTCTGTCTGTCTGTCTGTCTGTCTATCTATCTATCTATCTATCTATCTATCTATCTATCTATCTATCTATCATCCATCCATCCATCCATCTATGTGCATTGGAGGGTGGAAGACAAATGGAAGGGACTGTATCTCTTATTGACATTCTAAGTCCATGCTAGGATATTTTAGTCGTGGCTGAGGGTTGGGATTTATGAGTTTGTTTTGGTTGCTTCTTTTGTCACAGTGACAAACCCTGACAGAAGCAACTTAAGGGAGGAGAGGTTACAATGGATCACAGTTTCAGAGGGTTCAGTCCTTCACGGCAGGAAAGGTATGGCACAGGGACTCTGTGGTGCAAGCATGGTCAAGTTCCTCACATGGTGGCTAGACCAGGAAGCAAAGAGCTCGATGGAGTTAGAGGCAGATACAGCCTTCTAAGCCTTCCTCCTAGTGGCCTACATCCCCAAAGTTCTATAGTATCCCCTAAACTGTCAGACCAGCAGGGGACCAAGTCTTGAAAGCATGAGCCTGTGGGGGACATTCCAGATTCAAACTATAACAGAATTCTCTTGCCAGAAGATAAAGTCAGTCTGCTGTGGTTAAAAGGGAGTCAGTCAGTTCCTGGCATTTCCCAAAACCAGTTGTGTTCAGCAAATTTCTGAAACTGTCAGTCATGGTTTGTGGTGTGAGTGAACAAAACCAAAGTCTTACATGGATAATCATGCACAAGCTCTTTCCTGAGCGCAGAGTGAGTCTATCTGCAGAATTAAACATAAATCTGCTTTTCTGTCTTCTGGTAAGTGAAAGGGTTGTAGGTTCTCTTCATCAATAGATCAGGTATCCTGTAGGTCTGGAGATAGCCTGGTGATTTGTCCTTGGCACACAGCCAAAGTGGTGGTATGCTGGTGTGTGTGTGTGTGTGTGTGTGTGTGTGTGTACATACTGGCTTCCCAGGAAGCCTCCCTCAATCCCTGGACAGTCTTTGTCACCTTTGATTTACACCATGAGGCTGGAGCTCTGTAGTGCCAGATGGATGTTACCCACCTGTTTCCATGATATTTGTAGTGGAAAGATAAATAGTTAACTGTTCTCTATTCAGAAACTGAGCAGACTCAAGTTGCCATAGTGACAGGTTCTGTATAAAAACATCCATTTTGAACCTCTTAAAGGGATGCTGGCAGTTGTATTGTTGGGATGTGAAATGGCTGATCTGCTAGCTGTTTTCCTGCATTTGCTAGAAATAAGAGACAATATATAATTAGAATCTCAAGTTTTCCTCAGATGAGAAGGAAAATTTGAGCACTATGATTGTTTGGCGGTAGAAAGGCTGAAGAACCCTCTCTGAAGTGTATGTGTGCTGCTCAAGAAGACTTGGATTCTTCTGTGTGAGCCCCAGAGCCTTTGGAGTTCTTATTCTGTCTCCTGAGCATGTGCCTACCCGCCTGCCTGAGGTAGACGACTACCTCTCATCCTTCTTGGATGAGGAATCTCCAGCTGTGCCTTTTCATTGTGACTCATGTCTGCAGAGGATGAAAGAAGAGTTTCCTGGCATGAATCATGGTGCTGTGCAGAGAAAAATGACTGTTGTTGGGAGAAAAAAAAATCTTGAAAACCTAGAATTTTAAAAAGTCTGTCAAGAAGAGCTAGACCAGAAGTAATTTTCAGTGTTGCCTTGACACCTGAGAAGTGAATCAGGACAAGAAGGGGGGAAAGGCCAAATGACCAACCTTGTCCTCAGGACTGGCTGCACCTCAGGAATGGGGCAGGGCCAGTTGGGCTTGGAAACCACTGGAAACTCTCACTCACTCCACACAGCACCATGCCACCCTCTTACCCCACCTTGGCCTCATTCTCTTGCAGTCAGAAGGTTTGACACACTCTCTGGGGAGAATGCTCTTGGCTGTTTGAGGGTGGGACCTCAAAGTGTGGGAGACAGCTGCTTTCTTTAAGCCGATATTGCATAATGTCTCCAGGAGGTAGGACATAATGGTTGAGGGCAAGCTGGCAGCCAGGCCGACTTAGGTGCTTGGACCTCAGGAAAGTAGGTTAGTCTGAGAGAGTTAGCTGATCATGGTAAATAAGCACTCATGATTTTATTATTGCACACTAAGAGTTGTAGTGGTTGAATTTGTAAAAAGTACTTTCCTATCCTCCCAGGCCCCAATGTATAGACTGTGAGCCAGAGTTCAGCCATTGCGAAGAACTGAGGTTTAAGGGCCCAACATGGGGGCTGGTTAGTAACCTTAGTCTTTGGGTAGTGGTTAAATTAGGGGGAGGTCCTTATAAAGGGTGTTGGGTCTTTACAAATGTCCTGTTGGAGGGACCTGGAGGGTCCTATATTTAGCTTCTGATCTTTGGGGGGAAAATCACTTCAATGAGGGTTTCTGCATATTCAAACATGTTAGCCAAACATTTCCAGGGCTATGGATTGGTTGGTTTTGTTTTTTTGTTTTTTGTTTTTGTTTTTTTTAGAGATTTTTTTTTACATTTAATTTTTATATGCATTGATATTTTGACTGCATGTATGTCTGTGTGAGGATGCCAGATCTCCTAGAGCTGGGTTGTAGACAGTTGTGAGCTGCCATGTGGGTGCTGAGAATTGAACCTGGGTCCTCTGAACGAGTGGCCACTGAGGCATCTCTCCAGCCCTACAGCAAGCATTCTTGAATGCCGAGTTGTTTCCCCAGCCCCTAGATTGGTACTTAATCCCATTTTCAAAAGAGAAACAGACACAGAGACTACCAACCTAATCTTGGAACAAGGTTACATAGTTGGTACTAAATGTAAATTCTGTACCATGATAGACAGGCTTATTTATATTCAGACAGATCTGGTTTGGGTTCCAGAAGTGTGTGCTCTGGTGAGGGATCACCAGAGTTCCCTATGGACACATAATTTAGACTTAATGTTGGGGTTAGGGAGGATGGGGGTTGGCGCCTTAACTGRTGGGAATGCTTGCCTCTCCATCCTAGTAACCGCACCGACAAAAATAGTAACAACTGCCCCGCATTACCGACCTCTCCTAGTCCCAGGTCTCCTACGCTGGCTCAGCATGAAGGAACTGGCATTATTTATAATTTAGATCTTTCCACATCCTAGAGCAATTAAGGAATTGCACAGATGTGCCTAGGAGAAAGCTCAGGAGCCTGACTGAAGAATGACCAAGCAGAGGGTCATTCGCATCTCAATTAATTTGAGTAGAACTGAACTTAAATACATTGCTGTTCTAGTCCTTGCCTGTGATGGAGACAGTAGTGGGTTGAAGGTAGATATGAACACAGTTTGGGGATGATAAGAAGACAGTGAAAAGACCAGGCTGAGCCTTCTGCTGGCCTCAGTGGTGCTGCCTCTGTTATTGCTCTCCTGAGTACCACAGCACCCACCTGTACTCTGGTGAATGCTGCCTGGTGTCAGGCTTTGTTGATTCTCCCACAGACCTTCCTGGTGTGCTGGCTGACACTGCTGTCTATCAGCCTAGAGCCTGAAGGCCATTGGCTGCTGGGATGGATAACCTGTGACTTCATGAGTGCCCTGTGCAGAGTTCTTTGTGGGTGGGATTACTATGTTCCTTGACAAGTGTCAGAAAAATCACTAGAACCGGAGGACTTCTTCAGCAACCCTGTCTTCTATGATGACCTTCTAGGAGTGATGAATTTCCTATGAATTAGGGACTTAGGAGTTACAGAGAAAGTAATTCTTGTCTGCAGATTTTAACCTCTAGTGACAGGAACAGGCTACTAAGAAAGGGCCCTGATGACAGGAAGCCTTATTCTCAGGGACTCAGTAGCCATAACAAGGGCACCGCTCATACTATCTGATTTTGGCCTTCAGCAATTCTCCATGCATTTTAGTGCATTTTCGGGTGACACTTTGTGAACAGGCATGTGGATATAGGGGAGTGGTCTTTGGCCAGTGATGAAGTGATTTCCTTCCTTCCTTCCTTCTTCCCTTCCTTCCTTCCCTCATTTTTTTCTTTACTTTCCTGCCCTCTAGGTCTGCCAAATTCAAAGACTAAATGCTTTAAGAATTATTCATTATTTAAAGCCTGTTTAAAGAGGCAGTAGATCAGCAACTCTAGCTAAGTATTTTAGATAAAACATACTGTCTCACAAAACTGAGAGGGCAGGAAAACGCATCTTGCAGGAGTGCTTGTATTTCCACACAATTTCATTTAGGACCAAGCGCTGTTTGACAGCATCCATCTGGTTTGCCCAGGTGCATAGATGTAAGGAGAATGGCTTCAAACTGGCTGTCCTGCTAAGATTCTTGTCCTAGTGAAATTGTTCATTCCATTTAGAGTACGTTGCTTTCAGAAGTTTTGTAAATTTTTTAGTAGAAAGATGTGCTTTCAGAGATAATTTGGAACTCAGTAGCACTTGCCATAAGGTTCTTAGCATTTTATCAGTGATTAGCTGGAAGCTGTAGTTGAAATGTATCTGAGAGACAACAGCTGATAGTCGAAATCCAGGAAACAGCCTGGAAGCTGATAAAACTTTAACAGCTCCATAGTGTGAATCTATACTGTAAAAAAAAAACTAAAGTGGGAATGACTTGGTTTGCTTATGTTCACGAGGGTTGTAGTTCAGCACAAGCCAGATGCACAGTGTCAGTGCTAGTGGGAAGTTTTCCCAGCTGGAGTTAGCAGGTCAACACAAGTTAGTGCCTGAGTGTGTAGTTAGTGGCCCTTTGTGCTCCTGGCTGGAGAGTCTGCATCTGGACTCTTTGCCCTCCTTTCTGCTTAAAGAGGAATGTTGCCCTTGGTGTGTTTCCAGGGGCATGATGTTGACCAGAGGCTTGCAAGTTGTGCTCCTGTAGGTGTGGTATGCAGAGCCAGAGCATGCGGAGGTCAAGGGGAAGGAAGCAGGGCTCTGTATCAAACACCTGTCTGTGTGCCAAGCAGAAGGAGAAGGCTGATCGTGTTTGATCCTGAGAACAGTCCTTACAAGAGCATGGGACTCTGGAGTGAGGCCTGAGTCCAGGAAGGCAGCAGGACTTACCCCAAGTGTCTCAGAAAGTACACTAGCCAAGGCTGCTTGCTGTGTGAAGCATGTCTTTGGCACTGTTACTATCAGCACTTAGGAGGAAGACATTCGAGGGCCATGAGTTCTGAGCCAGTCTGTAGAGCAAGACCCTATCTAAACCAAACCAAGCCAACCAACCAACCGTTCTGGAAAATATTTGGACTTGAACCTAGCCTCTGGCTCTGGTCTCCTTCAACAATGAGGTTCTATGATTTTGTAACTGTTCCTGCTCCACTATCCTTTCAAACATCATTTAAATCAGGAAACGTGGCCCAAAGGCTCTTATTCATGCTCCATGTGTCATAGAAAGGAAGGCTGCCTGTCTGAGGACTGCTGAAGAGGCTCTGGAAACTCTTCTGAAGGTGGTTTCTCATATTCCTGCCAGCACTGTGGGGTCTTTATTTGCTTTGATTTTACTTGAGTAGATTAAAGAGCAGTGATTATTATATGCAAAAAGATTGCTACTTTCTTTTTCTTTCTTTCTTTCTTTCTTTTTTTTTTTTTTTTGAAATCTAAGCCTTGCTTGGCAGAGACTGTGCTTTTTTCGTGAAGGAAATCATAAATCAGGACTGAAGGTAAAAGTTATTTTGACTCAACTCTTTCCCCTCTCTCTGCAGAGTAACAATTGCCTGCCTCTGAAACAGCCCAGGGACTGATGACCCAGAATTAAACTCTGATATTTAGCTTGAATTTCTAAGGACTCAAGTGTTTTAAGAAGTAATTTGGGGAAGCAAGAGCCATTGCGTTATGCTTGTTTGCCTAACCAGATACCAAGCATATTTTTGTTTTAAGGCCTTTCTTACATAGAATAGTAGCTCACATTTTACATTAGGTGCTATATTTTATGTGTATATAATGTATGCTTACATTCATGTACGTGGAAAAAGCAATTACTTGTTAGTGTTAAAGTATTTCAAACTTAATTGTGAAGCTTAAGTTGAATTATGGATAATGAATACGGAATACTTTGGAATTAGCAACTTGCTTAGTGACTAAAGCTGCTTCCTGAAGACATCAGTTGCTATTGGGATGGACTATTTTCTTGGCATAATATGCTGGTTTTGAGTAATCTTTTTTATGGTTGATAGGCCAATTTTAAAATCTGGAGAAACAAGAGCTTTAGTGTAGGATCTTAATTTCTCACACTTTAACTTTAACTTCTGACATACATGTAAATGGTTAACAGTATCTCCTTTAGCCACGAAGTGTAACAAAGATCAGCAGCATCCATTTCTATGTGTTAATGAAACATACAAATATTTTACAAAACATTAACTGTCCAACTTGGATGTTTGAGCACTGTTTCTGTTCTCTGCCAATGATAATATTTGCTGTCATAGAATGGGAAATTGGCTTTGTAGTATTGCCAGACAGCCACTGTCACAGTAAGGACTAGAAAGGGACAAAAGACCAAATTCCAGCTGTGTAGGTTTTGTCATAGAGCTTTGCTAGGAGGAAGGTTATGGGAATTGGAAATTCCAAATGGAATTTTAGTCTTGCATTTATTGTTTCTTGTTCTTCAGTGTATTGTCCTTTCTTACTGAGGGCAGAAAATCCAGTATAGCTCTGACTTCTAATCCTTGACTAGGAACGAGAGAATGTGTTGGGGCTGACAGAATGACCCAAGGAACCACCTCACTGTTATGCTTTAGTTTCCAAACAAGACTTTAGAAAGGTTTGGAGCTAATACATTTACTAGGGCATATGCGGTTGGAGGGTGAGGGAAGGCTGGAATCTTAACTCAGTGAAGACCTTTTACCCACCARCCCATGTCCTCAAATAGGGCTTACTCTATGCCTCAGTGGCTTGGATTTTATTTCTTTAATTTCAGTTTGAAATTGTGTTGAGTCCTCTCCTGTGAAAATACATCTCTTTGTTTTATTAATTAATTAATTAATTAATTAATTAATTAATTGAGACAAGGTTTCTCTGTGTAGCTCTGACTTGCTCTGTAGACCAGGCTGGCTTCAATCTCAGAGATTTGCCTGCATTTGCCTCCCAAATGCTGGGATTAAAAGCATGCACAGCTGTACTGGGCATTTGATTTATTTTTAAATTAATGAATGATAAACTTTTCTCCTATAGCTCTTCCATATATTGGTATTGAATAGAAAGTTTTGGGAGTAACATCAGGGTAATAGTACTTTTATGCAAGAAAAGGGAGTAACCTGAAAAGTTAAGTCAGTTTAATAGAGACACTAGGACTGTCAGATGATGTTTATTATCACAGATGTTTACTAGGCATTTCTATGACTTTAAAGCTCTGTCTTTTGCCAGGTGGTGATAGTGCATGCCTTTAGTTCCAGCACTTGGGAGGCAGAGGCAGATTTGAGGACAACCTGGTCTACAGAGTTCTTTTTTTTTTTTTTTTTT
>BDUI01030005.1:0-11862 GCA_002335545.1 Apodemus speciosus | reverse complement strand
TGTGTCTGGTTTTATGTGGAGGTCCTTAATCCACTTGGAGTTGAGCTTAGTACAAGGAGATAAGAGTGGATCAATTCTCATTCTTCTGCATGCTGACCTCCAGTTCAACCAGCACCATTTGTTGAAAAGGCTATCTTTTTTCCATTGGATGTTTCAGCTCTTTTGTCAAAGGTCAAGTGGCCATAGATGTGTGGGTTCAATTCTGGGTCTTCAATCCTGTTCCACTGATCCACCTCCCTGTCATTGTACCACTACCATGCAATTTTTAACACTACTGCTCTGTAGTATTGTTTGAGGTCTGGGATACTGATTCCTCCACAATTTCTTTTACTGTGAAACAACTATTTCAACTTATTCAGATATTAAGTTGTATAAAAAGCATTGTCAAACAACAAGTGATGTTAGTCTTTGAGTTGTGTTTGGGTTAATGTGTTAATACATGTTGAAACCTTGTATGATATAGATATCTAATATTCTGGCAAAATTTTGGGTCATAATTTGGAAAAACTTAATTTAGAAATTAATTATATAAGTTATGAAACATTTTAAAAGGGCATTAAATAATCTAACAATTGCCTTCTCTCATTCTTGATATCTAGAAAGAATGAATGACAAGCAGCTATTCGTAATTGTATTATCATTGCCTTTGCTGGGTAGAAATAAGACTTCGGCCTTGTTTTAAGAAACACATCTTTAATTCTAAAATTCATCTATATGCTGCTATCACCCAGTACTTCAAGATGGGAATGTGCTCTACTGAGGCATATTTTCATAATATGCAGTGGAAACTTTCTGGAATCTATGTGGGTAAACCTAGTGAGGATTCCTAGTAATGGAAGATATGGAACCTAAAAAGGCAGTGTAGGAGAATACAAAAACAGGGATGTGGGAAGGGGTGAATAGGGGAATGAGGGGGGAGGAGAGGTAAAAAGACATATGGGATATTGGGGGGCGAGGAAACCAGGAAAAAGGGAAATGAAATGTAAATAAAGAATATATCCAATAAAAAATTTTAAAAGCTTTAATTGCTAAAAAAAAAAAAAAAGGAGTTTGCTCCTTTCTGAAGGGAAACAGGGAAACAAGGGAGTCAAGGAAGCTTGGACAAGTGGAGGGAGGGGAAACTCTGGCCAGGATGTACTGTATGAGAAAAACCTATTTTAAATAATAAAATAATTAAAAAGAACACTTCTCCTGAACTCCATCACTTTTCACCACCCACACTGCAATAAATCTTTGAGGTTTCAAATCTTGGTTCTATATGTCTACTTCGAGGATGTGTCTTTGGGCTTCGGTTCATATGTTTGAGGTAATATTGATGTGAGAAATATTCCCTAGAGATGGATGAGAGCTTAGGTGTGGAATGTTTTCCCATATTAGTTTCTGACTTACTTGTTCTCTCTGTTTTAATTGAACCTATTATGACTCTGAAATTGCATGTTGCCCAATCAGGAAGGAGTCTGTGCAGTTGTTCGTACTTTCTGTTGAATATTATCCAGTATGTGTTATGATAGTTAACACACTGGCCATTTGATTCCAGTGTGTAGATCAGTCTCACTTTTTCATTAATGTATGTATTTATTTTTTTATTTTTTCTATATTCTTTGTTTACATTCCAAAGGCTTTCACCTTTCCCAGTTCCCCCCTTACCATATGTCCCATAAGTCCTCTYTCCTCCGCCCATTCCCCAATCACATTTATTAATTTAACATCTTGATCACAGATTCTCCTCCCTCCTCTTCTCTTATGAGCTCTCTCTCATCTCCTTTCTCTCCATCCCCCTTCACTTTCTCCTCAAGGAAGAGGAGGCTTTCTATAGATATCAACCCCCTTGACCCTCAGGTTGCAGTAGGGTTTATTGATCATTTCCTCATGACTTAGTTTTTGATCATTTAACTCTTGACTTGGTTCATAAAAACCCTTACTTGAGGGCATGCTCCAAACTCTTGGCTATCTTCTTCAGAGTAGTTATAATTATAGATTCTCTGGTCCACTATATTCTCTTAAAATGTCTTAAAAGTCAATAAGTAGTCATCTATGCTAAGCTATATTTCTTTGGCTAGACTGAGAACCTGCATATGCTAACAGATTATTGTAATTTCTTAATGACATTGAAACTGGAAATATAAGATAAATAAAATAAATCTAAGACCAAGAATAACACCTATGCCCTAATTTTTGGGCACACTTTCATGTAACAAAAAAAAGTATTGACATCCAACTTGAAAAACTATAGGATTTCTCAAATAATATGGGTTTCTAACCCAGAAATAAGCCTGAGAACACCATTGCTTCTGGTTGTTTCACTTGAATCCTGCTCTTGATCAAACAGCCAGGCCACTGAAGTAAGAATAAGGAAAGTTTGAGTTGTTTATTCAGATCTCAAGTTCATACAACATTTCCTAAGTAATTCCAAATCTACATTTTAGGAAAGCTTTATATTATTTCTAAAACAACTGACAAGCCCGTTGAGACTGACTCTTATAGGAGGTGACAATGGTCAATAGATTTAACTAAAGGTCAGGATAAAAATTTCCAAGACCTCATCATGGCATTAAGTAACAGAATTTAAAATTTAAAAGGTCTGCCAGGCTGTGGTAACAATAAAACTGGAGCCTTGAGCAAAGGGAATTTAAATGTGTCAAAATTCCCCTATTGTTCTTATTCCAAAGAAAGTGGCCCTTAGTCACATCTCTTTAAAGAGTTATGTAACAGCTAGGACATAAGATCATAACTAGGAATCCACCTACTGTGACCTGTTGGTCTCGGAAAGACCCTAAATAGAAGGGCTTGGATAGCTTGAATATTATCTGCTATAAATTGTAGTAAAAAACCCTACATCTACTATCTATCTTTGGGAACAATAACTGTGTAATATACTTAGATATTAAATAACCTCTGTTGGATGAGATAAAACTTGTGATTTGTAGCCTCCTGAAAATGAGATTACGTGTGTTTTATACAATCATTCTTATATCTGATCCTAAGTCATTTAAGTCCTTGGTCCAAAAATATGGAGCCAGTCTTCCTCTGGGCAAGAACAGTCAAGAAGAGCTGTTTATTCCAAGCTCATGCATCAGTATGTTTAATTGCAAAAGAAATGTGAGATCTGGTGACTATGGGAACACTAGAGAAGTCAACTTTAAGCTCAGTAACTATGAACTTTATGRCAAGAAATTGTGGTTAGAGATCACTGTGTGTGCAAATAACAGCCTTATTTATAGCAAAAATGGCTTGCGTCATCTGATAGTCTCCTTTAGACATTTTAATGACATTGGCATTAAAGAGTAATTGGGAAGGAGTTGTTCCTGGGAAGGCTCGATGCCCCAGTGTAGGGGAATGCTATGGAGGTGAGGTGGGAGTAGGTGGGTGAGTGGGAGAACACCCTCGTGGAGGCAGGGGGAGGGGATGGGATAGGACATGTCTAGAGTGGAAACTGGGAAAGGGAGAACACTTGAAATATAAATAAATGAAATATCCAATAAAATAATAATTAAAAATCCGACAACGAAGGAATTTTCTGATTAGGGGTTGAAATCGTGTTTGGATAAAGTTTAACAAAGATAAAGCTGTAAACAAATTTTGACTGTTTAGACTCATAAGTGTTAACTGAGAAGACAATGTAAGCAATTGTCTTCAATAAAATGCAACTACTTTCTATAAACCAATTTTCTATAAATGTTACTATAAAATGATGAACATTTTAAGAAAATTGTATTGTTGTAAAGAGACAGTTAGGTTTTAGTTTTGTATCTGTGCACTGAATTTTGACCTTGGGAATTTTTATACCTTACTCACTTAGATCCATCCCATCTTTCTTTATGTTTTAGTTTCTACAACTTCCTTGCCACATGCTTAGGACTTCTGGAGCTTGTTGTAAGGATTCCAGTTGTTATCCTCCTCTTTCATTTCAATTTTGTAACCATCATTCACTTGTAGAACAAAATTGTATTTTGATATGCAACAGTCTTTCTCATCTCAAAGCACTTTCTTCTCATGATTAGTATATGTCCACAACTAGAGCTGTCTACATCTTTTTCACACCTGCTCTTGCTTTCTTTTTTACTTTTCTTTATACTTTTCTGGAGGCAGTTTTGTATTTTTTTTCTTAAAGCCACAAAACCATAGAACTATAGGAAGTCTTTTACAGAAAAGATTTGGCTGGAGACAGTGTTTAAGTTTAAATTGCCAGTTATTAGTCATGCTTACTCTAATGTCTAGTTTAACTGTCTTAGATATTTCCCCAACATCTGAGTTTTTTACTTTAAAGAATTTGCTCATTTGTTTGTAAATGAGGTGAAAAGAAATCAATCCTAACCTCTGCAAAACATGTTGGGGCCAAGCTAACTAATTTTTTTAAGGTTTGGGGCTCAGATTTGTTCCACTATGAAGAACATACCTGAGAAGAAAATCAACAGGGGTGAAGTGGGCTTCCCACCTAGAAGAGAACACAGGGCTTACAGAGGAATGCCAACCCGCACTTGAGCCTTACCAGAAATCCCAGTGAATGAAGAGAGTAGCATCCTTTTTTCAGAGTCTAAAATCAGGGACACTGCTCTCAGCTCATTCTGAGCTTCCCTGACATGGGATCCAATTCCAAAGGAACTCCACAATCAAGTGCTAACAAGAACTTCCTTGACCGCTGGGAATCATGTTTTACCTCCATTTTCAGCTGTCTAGTAAATATAAAATTGCCTTTTCAATATAATATAAATCTCTTCTTTATGAAGCTCTAAAGACATGAAGAGAAAAGGCAAAAATAATGAACTATTTATCCTGGCATTCTATATAAAGCTATGGCCATAGGAGAATCTCGAGGTTCATTTCTGGATCTAATTAGCTCACTACACAAAGTATAAGCCTCAATTATGGAACAACCCGCAACTTAAGGCTGAGTATTTTATTCCTTTAATCTAATACAAGAAATACAGTCACCTTATCTCATGGCTATGAAAACATACAGCAAACCTCAAGAGTATAGTCACCACTTTCTGAAAATGGCATGTGGGTTGAGTTCATGCGGATTCAGGAGACAGAGTCGAAGTGACACAAAAGCAAGTGGCATGAGGTTCATAAACCTGATAAAGGACAGTAATGGCTGTCCCACAGCTAGGTCTAGGAATGCAAACATAAAAGAAAATTGTAAGCACAAAGAGCAGAAAATTCCATTATCTTAGTCAGGGAGGAGAAGTCCACACTTTACATTGGTTGAGATAAAGAAAATACAATTACAACTTTGCAGAAACACCAAAAAATGCCCCTGAACTCTCATTTTGGACCCTGGTTAGGCACCAAGCCCTGTGATATTTGCTGGAAGACTTAAAAGGGAACAGAGGATAGTGTGCGGTTTCTTGCAGAGTAGAGGAGAGATACAATGTGAAGATAGTAGACACTGAACAAAGAGGCCATTTGAAAGATATTTTATGTTATAATAAAAATAGTATTCTGATAAATTAGTTAATTATTTTTGTAATTAAAATTACATTTTTTGCACCATTTAGTGCTCAAATCATTGTTTCAGCCAAGTGAAAACTTTTTTATGACATTGACCAAAATCATCTTCATTTCACCATCACCAAAACATGCCCTAAAATATAATATACATAGTTCCTACTAGACTTTGATGTGGCAATGATAAAATTGAATAGGTTAATCCATGCGCAATCCTGAAGAGTATGTTTGATAGCTTAACTTCTCTCTCCACACATAGGCCAGATAGCAGAAAATAAATTTAGTGTACAGCACTGTGCCTTTAACCTAGAACTGCACAGTGACATGAAACCAAAGGCAGATGAACAAAATCTTCTTGCAGTTAAATTGAAAGCATATTTTGTTGTTGGCATTTTTCTAAAAAAAGGAACAAGATCTGAGCAGTTTTGCTTCTTTTCAACATGCTTGCTTGTAGCATTACAAAACTCAGAGTCTGGAAAATGACTTGCAGAAGCCAGACTGAATTATCAAGGAGTCTGCCAAAATTCTCTGGCATTTGGGATTTGGCAGAATGTTGCAAAATAAGTTTGCTCAGACAACTCTAGTTCTTCTACAAACCCCAATGTCTAAGGAGTAATTCCAAGTGTTACTAACCACAGGTTCCCCACCTCTTAAGGATGTTTATCCACCTAGCTTAATGCAAATTGTATCATGTAGGATGAGGAAAGCTAGGTGTGCACTTTCTTACTTTATTTTAATGGACTCTTTCTCTTCAAAATACATGTGACTTAAGTTAATAGTTTAAATAAATCTATTAAGTGTCTGCCATTGTTCAGATCTTTAATATCTGTGAAGGCCAGCTTCCTCTCAACATAAGACAACGTAGAGATGACAAATGGACTTAGGGATACCACTTAGCCTCTCCCTTCTCATAGATGACAGCAAAGTACTGTTTGGTTTTTACTTTGAAACCATATTTTTCATAGGTATAAATATTATTTAAGGAACACGAAACAGCAAGTTATGTAAATTTTTCTCTTTCATTTTGCATCGTCTATTTTTTGTGCTCAAAGCACATTACAATGAACAAGCATAAAAGGTCAGAATGCATGGCAGACAGTTTGTATTTATGATGTTCAGAAAGAGTAACATTAGTATGTACAAGAGGTCATAGCCTTGGAAGGAGTGGACCTTGCAAGTGTTCTATTGGCAGTGTTCTATTGGCAGGTAAGGGTTTTGGAAACACAGAACTTTTCCCATGGGAGAAAAATGAGAAACAGCATCTACAATCAGGCAAGCACAGCAAAGATACATCAGAAATTCTTCGTAGGGGACTTGGGTGAATTGTGGGACAAAGAGAATGAGTGAGTCCAGGAATACCAGACTGACCATGAAAGGCTCATTGGACCAAGGATAGGAAGAGAGCTGGGGACCAGTATGTACTTTCTCTGGCCAGTGTCTCTGCTGGGCATGATAGATATCAGGTTACCATTACCTTCCCTGTGAAAGTGTCAAGGCAGATAGGAGAAATGAGACAGATATTAGGAAATGTGTTTGGCATGCTTCTGTTCATTTTGTCCTCTCCTAAATGGGTCTGAAAAGGTGTTATGCCAAGCATTCTTAAATGCTTTTTGAATGTAAATAAGCCATGTTCATTATGTAATATAAGACAAGCTATAAAATGAAGTGTGTATCACTTGTATTTGAATGTCACAATAGAATTTGGTGAACAAGAAACACACTAATGTGAACGGGATCACACAGAATTTTTGCTGTGAGGTTGGTGTGTCTTGAAAGTTTGTGCAGAATATGGACAACTAACTAACCCTAAGTATAGTTGGAAATCAGCTTTTTTAACAGAAACTCCTTTTTCATAGCTAAGAGGCATTGAGAGCCCATTAACCAAACTGTCATCACTTTCAGTGAGAGAATTTTTCTTCTTTCTATAAAAACAGTCTCAGCCATAAGCAACAGTCCTGCTACCTAATAAAAAAAGGACCTGTTTCCTTCCTTTTGCTTCTTCACGAGATAAGTATTTAACATTWTCATGGAATTAAAATGGCAAATAAGTGGGAAAGGGGATTATAAATCAAATATAAAACCTACAATAAACCCCTGCCATTTGATTCTGTAACTCATCTGCCTTTTTGTCTAAACAACCTGCACTATGCAGTGTCACGTTTATAAAAAAGGAACTGTGTCTTGCACACCTGATCAGGACCTGATCTCAATACTGCCCCTGGAAATGTGACTACTATTGTAGGATTTGTAACCACAGAGAGTTGCAATGTTTGCTCATTTGACACTTAACTTTCTATCAACAAGGTGGCACCATATAGCAACACAGTATTTATCAACACCATTTATTCTAAGTAGCTACCTACTTAACATAGTTTTACAATACTTTTTATTATAATTTAGAGTTGTAATGTACCCATTTAATATTCCCTGGCATCCTCATACCTTGGAGATTGACCTTGCTGAAGGCAACGGCCATTAGGGTGAAAGTAAGTGTATTAGGACTAGGCAAGATGTTTATGGGAAAGAGAATGTTTGACTCACCTATTTTCTCTCATCCTTCTTGAGGATGATGATGGTGGAATATCAGTATCTTACTTCAGAGCAAGAGAGATGTTCTACCTCTAAAGGTAGAGCCAAGAAAAGAGAGGTTACATACACAACATTATGGAGCCATTCCACAATCTTTGTGCAACCCATACATGGTCCTTCTGCTTTATAAGTGAGAATAACCTCATTGGTTAATAACCTCATTGGTTAAGTCAAGCTTAATTCTCAACAGCTGCACTGGATTCATTTCTACGTTTAACTACTTAAATTAGAAAAATTAAAAATTGGAAAGCATTGCTTTAAATCATTTTCATTCGTAGCATAAAATGGTACTGCATAAAAATACATATATTATGTCAACTTTTAAGTAAAGTATACCAAAGAAAAAACAAATTATAAATAAAAAATTGCTTATGAAATCAGATTCTACCCCATCATTAAAAATATTTTGTGGATCCCATAAGATCAGTAACTATGATTGACCTCAGTCCCATCAGATTAAAATTCTAAAAGAGAGAATGAGTTTGTCAGATGAAAATAATTGAGCCTTTGATTTTTAAAATACTCACCATCAGAAAAGGAGCTCTTTCTTCTCTGGATTGAAAAAGCATTTCTCTACCACAATCTAGGAGGTGGTTGCCAAGAACTAGATGAGTCAAAAATTCTTGGCAAAAATAAAAGCACAAGTTTTGAAATTAATCATATTCCTTGAAAAATTCTATGATATTGCCTGTCTATGATTCTATATGATAAAGTCAAAGCCATATATGCACTTGAAATAGAGACTGAGACCATAAACATGTTGTATATCTTCATCTGGATATGTCAATATGGATTAAATTAGTGAATTTCAATCACACGGAATATTTTCTCCTGGGGGTAACAAAAGTTCACACACAGTATTACCACTTATTGCTTAACTGGCAAGAAAGCACATTACCAGGAGACAGAACTTGACTACAATGCTCTGATGTGATTGAACAAATAGAAAACACTTGGAACAAATAAAAAACACATGCCTCAGTTATAATCAGAAATCTTTTGGTTATGTCTATAATAGCCATATCACTATTACACCGGTGATCTCATCTTGCCTGGCAGGTAAGTATTCCAGCATGCAGGGTCAAGTGCAGGATAAGAGCATTATTGTCTTCTCTCCTCCAGCCCCATGTTAAACATCTTTGAGCACTACAAAAGCTAGCCAGAGGAGGAGAAAGTTTCTGACCATTTGAGGTTGCATTTTCTATAACTTGCAACCACAGTGTATGGACTCTCTCACAATAGGGCCTTATCTAGTCATAATAAGAAGCCAAGAGTAACAGAAAGTCCTCAGTCCTTTGGTCAATCATCCCATACCACCTCCTTTTTTGAGTTYCTCCACATGCTTCCCCTCTTAAAACATAATTTTCTCAGTATTCTTCCTCTCTATTTTCAATTTACTTATATTCTGCCACACCCTTCCTTAATGTAACTCAGTTACCAATGAATTTACCTCTTAGCTTAGAAGCTACCTCTTCTAAATTCCTCACTTCCACATGTATGCCAAGATCAACACACAAAACTCATATGCCTGGCACTATACCCATGGGACTATAGGAAACATGCTATTGCAATTTTGCTAAATTATGTTTTAAAACTTGTTTCTAAATATGTACTTTTGTATCCATAGTTCTATGTCATTCTAATCTTGATCAGAGGAGCTTCTGTTTGCAGAGAGCAGCAGTGACCACAGAGACTCAYAGTAGGTCAATTTGTTGAAAATGACTGTGAGTGTTCAGCCTTAGATAGGACATGTATACCACCTACACCTCCCAACTTCTACTCCAAGACTTGGAGAACATTGGGACAGAGGAAGTGGGAAGAATGTAAGAGCCTTGGGATGTGCAATGCTGTCTTCTAGACATGACATTACTATTGCATTGATGAACTCACTGGGTGAACTGCAAGAAAAACAAGCCACTCAAAATTCCTGGATGGAYGAGGAAAGCATTCACAAGTCCCTACCCCCTAGCTGAGGAAATTTTTGTAGTAGATGGTAAATAAGAGTCATTTATTGTTCTTTAAGGGAGTAGACACTACTTGGTTTCCCACACTCTGGCATATGGCCCCACATCCATGAGAATGTGGAAATTACAAGATAATTCAATTCAGTGGGGTATAAGAGGAAGAAGAGGACAAGGAAGAGGCAATGAAGTCAAACAGGATGGTTTGAGGAGATTTGAAGGGGTGATGGCAGTGAGTATGATACTTCCATTTGTCTTTTATTGTTGGGTAATTGAAAGCTAACTATTGTAGAAAATAAGATTCTATGACCTATGAATTCTTTACTTCAGATAAAGTGGAGATAAATATACACAATGAAGCAGCAAGAGAAGAAAATACATTCATACAAATTGACTTCCTGTATGCTTGGAGCAATAAGACAGTTTAGGGTTTCAGTGTGTCAAAACATTTAGCTTCAATTATTGGAGTTTTGCTTAAAAAGATTGTATTTTTTCCTTTTATCATAAAATACATTCAACAAATATGAGATTGACTATACAGCTTATGTTCTGATTTACTAGCCATGTTTATGGGCAGGATAAGGATGTGTTCAACCTGTCACAAGGCACCAATGTCCTCCTACAGAGTAGAGCTTTATGTGTTATATCTACAGTCCAGGATGCATTTGGATTCCTGGCCATCTAAGATGCTTCCAAATTGAATTAAAAGCCAATATGTGTAGGGACTGGAAAGATGAACCAGCAGTTAAAAGTGCTGGCTGCTCTTCTAGATGACTCAGGTTCTAGTCCCTGCAACCACATAGCAGGTCTGTGCTGACATGGTAATCGCAATGGTAGTACAAGTGAGACAACTGCTTCTTTTGTAGTTGTATGGAAGCAAAGGAAGAGATAGCACAAGATGATTCTGATATTTCCATCTAGGTCACAGAGCAGCAGCGAAACATTCTCCCTCTAGTTGTCTCCACCTAAAGATTCCACCAACTCAGTGGAGTGCCACAGGCTAGGGATTAACCCTTTGCACATGGGTCTTTGAAGGATCTTCAGAATTGTAGTATGAAAAGAACCATATAGAATCAACCTAAAGGTATGCAGGACGTGAGCATAGAAGCCATTTACTAAGTGTTACAGATATGTAGCTGTGTCTGAACAGCAGGAATTCTGAAAAGTTATATCATTTTAGTGATTTCATTCTTATTCTATCAACAAAAGCATTTCCAAAATAGAAGATAGCTATGGATCCTTAAATGATAGACTCTTATGTGGCTAACACTTTATATGCATTTCATCACTGAGGAAACACAGTTGGTAATAGAGTGCATATAAACATATATGTATTTATACCATATTACAATGTGGTACAGCAAAACCATAGGTAATGTCTTACATTTCAAGTCAAAGTATTCCTGTTCATTCAAACTTTAGGATAGTACATGCCAGTATGTACCAGGGGGCACTGCTCCAACCCTGAGAGTTGTAATTAAATAATGAACATGCAACATAAAATTATTGCATAGTTGATTTGGAATATGCCTCTCAGTCCCTGTTTTTGGCAACTTGTGAATATTTCTACATATTTTGAACTTGTATTGATCTCCATTAATTTCATTAAAATACAACAGCAACACAATTCAGTCAGTCTTCCTATATCAAAGTCTTACTGACAGAATGTGGGGAGAAGGTGAGCCAGACTTGGGTACAAGGCTGACAGGCAGCCAGCAAAGATGGGAACCGAAGGGTTTAATTCTCACATGTATGTGCACAACTCCACTGTTATGACAGCGACTTGAGACTTTTAAGCACCACCTACATCAGTGATGAAGTGCTTCCAAAAGGTTTCATGCTCAGTTAAACATTCTATGAAGCT
>BDUI01030004.1:0-13900 GCA_002335545.1 Apodemus speciosus | reverse complement strand
TTTTTTTTTTGCAAAAGATGAGGCATTGAGCAAAAGCTAAACCAACACTGGAGCATAGTGACAACTACAACTAATAGTGATAGCACAGTTTGTGTCTCATTCTGTGAACATGTTTTCTGCCAGCTTGGGTTACAAGAGAGAGAAACTGGCTTCCCTGGCTTTGGTTAAAGTGAATATTTTCCTTTCAATTGGTTGAGACAATGGCTACCTGGAATTTGGACAAGTTCAAGGAAACTGCTCTTTGATGGCTGGTTCAAAAATGTCACAGCGGGTMTCTTGAAARGCTGGCCACTCAGCATTTTGTTAACYGCTTGGGAGCAAGAAGATACAAAGCAAGCTCATGAAGAAATTTGGCATGATTCACATGAGCAGCAGTACAGAGAGATCTGGATGGAGGAACTGCTGCCCGGACTCAAGAGTTGAGCACACTGCCCACACACTCCCGACAGTCAGGAAGGCTATTCGCTCTTGCCCACACCCAGTTAGCCACAATCAGCTTCCAGACATTTACCAACTGGAAATAAAGTAGTCACTTTCTCTTTCTCATGGGTTTTTTTTTTTTTTTTTTGTCTTAATCGTTATTGCTGGTTTTTCAGGCTCTCTCTTCTAACATTTGCTGCCTTCTAGGCAGAAGCTGAGGCTCCCTGTGAATGGTACACAGAAAGTGGAAAGGGATTAAGGTGACCGCAGGGAGGAAGTGACCCCGACAAATCTCTGAAGGTTGTTGCCAAGGCATGATGGCTTGGGGTAGCTCTGCTTGCCAGGATGGAGCTGTTCCTTCTCGTGTTATCTTCACGTAGCAGAGCAGGGCTGGGGCTTGTATCCAAGGCAGGTGCATCCCAGGTGAGATCTGGTTGTAAAGCAAGCACCGGACCGGTCGTTGCAAACATAAATTATGAATTAAAGAAGAAATTTTGACTCTGAAGGGAGCGTGCAGTGCAAATCATCTTTCTTGAAGTTAACAAATACCGACAAAGTGACCTCGTTCTGTCTGAGGAGGAATACAACAAATAAAAAAGCAACAGCAACAAAGCACTAGTAAAAACGGTGCTTTAGGGGAAAAAAAAAAAGGAATTCATTGAACAAAGCTTGGCCGTGCTGGAAACGTTTTACTCTGGAATCTCGTTATTTAAGACAATTTGGCTACACAGTCACAGAGTGCTTGCAGAATGGTCCTGTCTGACATCATTTCATAGTGTCTGAAGGTGAGATATTGGAAAGGAAAAGGGGTTAAATAGGGGATAGCARTGAAGCAAGTGAGAAGATTGTGTGCTCAGATATGATAAACAATTAAACCTTTGTGGGGACGAGGAAGGGTAGGAAGCAGTAGTGTTCTGTGAAGGTGTGCCATTCATGTGGCGGAACATAGTTGATGAACTCTCCTTGAACTTTGGGAGGGGAAGCAAGGATTAACCATAGATGTTGCAGAAACATAGGGAGAGAGTACATGCAGCCATGCGGCACAGTTAGCATTGCTGAACTAGAGGGACAAATTACTTATGGAGGCCAGAGAGTGGACGGCAATTTAGTCAACCTCAAGAATCAACCTTATATCTGTGTGGAATGGTGCAAGCCTACAGAGATGAAAAACAAAATTGTTTTTAATATAACCTGCTTTGAAGACAAACATTAACCTAACTGGGGGCTTGTTCTTCCTGCCATACTCAATGACAGAAAACACATACAGTTTGACAAATAGTCTAATTTTATTCTAGTTAGTATCTATATATGCAGGGTGCAGAATGATATCCCTGGGTTAGCAAAAGAGACAATACATATATTTGTAAACTAGACTCCAAAACACTTGTCTATGTTGTCAAAGCAGTAGACATAAGAATAGTCCAAACGAGAGAGACCAGTAAAACGTTAGACTTAAGCACTGAGGAAGAACACAATCTTAAAGTCAACTGTTTCAATTAGAAAACTGAATTAAATCTCCAAAGTCATGTAGAAAAGTGTTTGTGATGTTTAAAATCATAACGTGAAAATGATCTGGACCCTTAAAGAATTAGTAACAAATGCAGGGTAAGATGGAGTATGACAGGGGAAAAGAATATGATAAACTCATTGTCGGATGGAGGAAACGGGGATCATGTCTTTGTAATATGTTTGTAGCTTTATTTTGGAGGTGTTCCTCTAGGTTCTATTCTCTAAGATGAGTATTTGTTGACTATATAATGGAAGTTGAATGTAAAAACTTACAAGAAAGCACCGCAAGGTAAGTTATATCTAAAAACAGCAGCAGCAGCAGCACCACCACCACAACCAGCAGCAACAGCAGCAGAAGCAGCTGGAGCAGCAGCAGCTGGAGCAGCAGCAGCAGCAGCAGCAGCAGCAGCAGCAGCAGCAGCAGCAGCAGCAGCAGCAGCAGCAGCAGCAGCAGCAGTAGCAGCAGCAGCAGAATACCACTTTGAAATCCATGTGAATTTTAGTCTATAAGAACCAACTAAATGTTTAAATGTATACTTCTGAGACAATAATACAGAAGGAGTTTGGGAGGTAACCGTGGAATCTCGAAGGTATCCACTCTTCTTGGGAAAGGTGAACTGCCACTGTCACCCATTTGGGTATGATATAAATGGTAGGAAGAACTACCACAGAGCAACTCAACGTTCCTTGTGTTTCTATAAGGTGACTGAGAAACACCCTCTAGAATTCAGTTACCTTATAACAGAGATACTATGAAGGACTTTCTCTAATTATTCCCCACCCCTGGGGTTGAGCTTTGGTATGCAGAAGCAGATGTTTGCATCTACCCCTCTTAGTTCCTCATGAGGAAGATAAGGGTAAAAGATTTATCTCAAACATTCTCACAGAATTCAAAGGCACTGGCTGTGCAGAGCTCTTAACTTACCGAGAGAAGTGGTAGGTACTGAGTCACTGCTAGATCCTTGTGTCCAGAGAACAGTGTGCTAAGTCTATCTAAACTCTGAGGCCTGTGTGCTAGGTAAGCCATCAGTGGAATGGTTATCTGGAGTTTGTTCCTGATGTATTTCTGGATAGAAAGAAACTGGGACAGAAAAGGGAGGTGGGGCTGATATCCAAAGAGGATGGAGGGATTTCATCTCTATTCAGCGCTGTGTTGTCATTGTAATTAACAGGCTTTCCTACCTTAGGCAATCTCTTGTTAACACAATTCCCAACTACCTGTACAATATACTGGGAGAGAAGCCTCTTCTTTACTTACAGTTTCAATGACAAGGGTTATTGCTTTTTACTTTAATAACTAACTTCTACTTCTCTTTCCCCAGGAAGGAAACAAATCAAGCTATTTATGGTTCCCTCTTCATTTGGTTGCATAAGGGCAGTTCTTCTTGGGAAGGGTGCACTTCCGTACTTTGGGATCCTGCAGTCTAGAAAGGGAAACTCCTCTGATGAATCACTGACCAAGTCAGGGCTTGGCTGACCTCAAGTTTTCAAAATTGAGCCTCCCGCACCACATTCTTTGGGAAGTCTTCTCGGATTTCTCAGTATGTTGGAGTACCAACCAACAACACCCCTTCCTTCCTTCTGCCTATGTTCTTGCCCGTATATGAGAAATCTGCCTCTGGGCCAGATTTCCTCAACTTTCACTAGAAAGTCACGAAGAAACAATGGCTCTATTCTTAATAGCAGCAGCCGAGCACATGCAGGAGGTATGGGATGTTGACATTTGCTTCATTTTGCCCATGCTGAGGTTTATCTGTGTCCACACTGCTTCCTGGGTTCCTGCCTTTTCAGAGTTCCTCGCCATTATGAGCCTATGCAACAGCTGTGCTTTTAGTTTCCTGTATTAAGGTCCTTTCTTCTTGAAATGTGCAGAGAGCCCATATTCAGACTGTGAACCGCCTCGCTGAATGAAGAGCGTTGTTCCTGGGCAGTCCTTTAGCACCTCCTTGCTGATATCACCCCCAATCAGTAGCTTCAAAGGTGAACCACAGAGTGTGAAACACAGCAGGAACTAGCAGGGTCTTATTCAGCTGCTGAGAGACACCCACTCAGACACAGAGACAGAGAGACATGAAGACAGAGAGACAGAGACCGTCAGAGACAGAGAGAAGCACCCCCAGTATACAGCATGCCTGTATAAATATATCACCTACGTGCCAAGTAGAATATTGCAGGCCCAAGTCTACCCTGGTCTACATCTATTATGCCTATCTGGGTGACATAGTAAAGTCCTGTCTAAAGAAAACACAAAGACTGAAGTGTGCAGCTCAGATGGAGAGTGTGTGCCTAGCATTTAAGAGGTCCTATATTCTATCTCTGATACTACAGAAAAAGAAATGAGAAAAAAAGAAAGAGGCCTTTAGGGCCACCAGGAGTTGGTGGCTGACCCAGACACATACTAGGAGCTCAGCAAAGGCCTCCTAGGGGGACCACAGCAAGTGGGGAACGAAACTAAAGAAACCAATAGCAGTAAGTCAGGGATGCTGGTGAGTCATTTCAGTTCCACAGGGTTAACCATCTAACAACTATTAATCATTCAGAAACCAATTAAATTTCCCAACTTTTAACCATGTTCTGGTTTTGCAAAACTTGCCAACAATCACTAGTTAAAGGGGAGGGTGGGAAGAACTTAGCTGGATTCCCAGCTGTTGCAGATGTATAGCATATGGGTCACCTTCCTTCAAGGGAGCTTGCAGTTGACAGTTTGTCACCTTGACGATCCATGGAGGAAGATGCATGAGTCCATTTTCTCTTGAGTTGCGTACATACACATATATGTATATATGTAAACATATATGTGTGTATGTATGTACATAAATATGTATGTATGTATGTATGTATAAATCAATGTGCATCTTAAACCAAGCGCTGGCAAAGTTTATCCTCAGAGGCAGAGAGTAAGCATCTTTGGCTGTGGTCACATGTTCTGTGCCCAAAGTATTACACTCTGCCACTGTACAAAGATCTACCGTAAGCCTTTGGCAAATTAATGAGCATTGCTGTGTTTTAGTGAAACTTTATTGACAGCAATAGGGCAAATGAAGAGTTTTATAAGTTTATCCACTTGTTCAGTTTTGCAAATAAAATTAGTTCAAGTTGTAAAAATCATGTTTACTTAAAACGTTTACAAAAATCTGGTCAATGGGCTGTAGTTCACAGCTTTTACTCTTAGCTAGCTCACCTTTGCCAAATTATTTCCTTATCTAAATCTAAAAAATGCACTACCCTCACTTATCTTTTTGTCCCCCATGAGTTCAGAAGTTGGTCTTGAAACAAGGGGGAAGGCACAGCTGGTCTGATGTTCTAATACTCTTACTGAACAAACCTTGAACATGAATGAGACACCAACCTTTATTCAATCTTTGCGACTGTTGAGGGCTCAGTGGTATGAGTTTGTCCAAGCATAACAAGCATGAGGCATGCACATGTGGGTATCACATCTGTTTCCAGATGCTCAGGCACTTTTTAAGACTTTTTTATTTTATTTATTTATTTATTTATTTATTTATTTATTTATTTATTTATTTATTTATTTATGGTGGCTGGGCACTGGAGCCCAAGATCTAATTTAAGTAATGTACAGAAACTGACCAGGTTGGGACAGTAATTTCCTTGAAGAAGTACAGCTCTGTCTGTTCAGGGGTTATACCAGCTGCTTTTTCTCTACTCCATTCTTTCTTACTTTTCTTTTTACCTTCCTCTATGTATCATTTAAAACATCTTATTACAAGTGTAACATACTGCATTCCTTATAGAAAAATGATAAATTTTAGATAAGCCCAAAGCAGATATATTTATTTATAAAAATACGCCGCCATACAAATCACTATCTTTTCAGTGTTATATACACAATAGGATTTTCTACCTATGTGTACATTTTAAAAGTCAGCTTTAAAATTTTTTATTGACATTTTTTTCATATAGCACATTTTGATCATGTGTTCCTTACCCAAAATTCTTTGCAGATCATCCCCACCTCCCTCTCCACCCAACTTTGTTTCCTCTTCTGTCTTAAAAATAGAAAATTAAGACACACACACACACACACACACACACACACACACACACACACACCTCTCAAACCCACAAAAATGAACATTAAAATTAACAAGCAAAAGGCCAATAAGACCAAAAATGACCAAACAAAGAAAAGTCTACAAAAATACCATGAATTAGTTTTGTGCTAGTCAACTCCTTCTGGGCATAGGGCTTGCCCCAGGTGTGGTTATTATCTCAGTCAGCTCTCTTGTTGCTGTGATGAACTCTGGAGAGAAGCAGGCTAAAAGGAAGAAAGCTTTATTTTGGCTCATGATGTTGTAGGTTTGCATCCAAAGTTGGCTGAATACCTTGCTTTGAGTCCAAGATAGAGTAGATGATCATGGCAGCAGGAGTGGATGTTAGTAGAGACAGATCACCTCTCATATCTGAAAGAGGAAGGAGCAAAAAGGGTAAGAAATGTATCAAGGGTATGCCTCCAAATGACTTACTTCCTTTATCTGCCCCCTAAAGTTTCTATTATCTACCAAAGTAGTGTGACCACCAGCTGAGGACTATGATGTCAACCCAGGGCACAGTAGGGGCATTCCACATTCAAATCAGAGTACTATAGCTATGTTTTTTCTTCTTTGCCACCTTTCTTGCTTGCTTGAGTTTGTTTCTCTCTTTTCCTTGTGTTCTCCCAATTCCCTTTCCCCAGATCATTTCGAAGCACACAGTCCATAGTTTTGAGCACAGTTATAGTGCTTGACTACTCATCTCCTGTATGATTTTTCTCTTGTAAGAGTGGGTTTTTGTACTCATCATACAATTTCTTATTCCTCATCTTCCTGTATCTCTATTTCCACCCTTCTCCTTGACTMTGAATATATTATTTCCAAGGCATCCCATATACAAGGGATACAACAACCTTTGATCTCTGGTGACTATATTATCATGAATCATCTGTGCTGTATCTATTATCAGAATTCTATGCCTTTTTAAAGCTGAATATTATTCCAATGTGAGTATATACTATATTTTCTTTGTCTATTTAGTTATTTGTGGGTGGTTGAGTTGCTGTCATTGTAGTTATCATGAAAAATTATTAATCTGCATATGAGTGCATAAATATAGCCTACCTCCCACTTATTTTAGACAGGTTCTCACAATGTAGACCTGGCTAGCCTAGAACTTACTATGTAGCCAAGATGGCCTTGAACTTGCAGTGAGCCCCTTGAGTGCTAGGATTACAGAGATGTACCATACCTTGCTTATTCTTGCCCTTCTTGGTATATGCTAAGAAGCATATTTTCTAGAGCATATGGTCATTCTATGTTCTTATCATAAATTTCCAAAACAATATAAAATGCCATTTCCCTGAGAACCTAAACAATTTCACCAAATTAAAGACTATCCACATTCTCACAGTTATTTTGCTGTTGTTTCAAAGGTGTTTTCCTCCTGTGTGTGAAATGACTCTGCTTTGACTTAAATTCAGACAAAGATTGAACAAGTGAAGAATCCACATATTTTGTTCAGTAATATATTCTTTGTTTAAATGTTCATTTGTGATACCCTTACTAGGGGCTTCCTGGTCTCCTGGTCCATGACTTATCTACTCTGAGAATGTAGCAAGTTGTACAACTTCTGCCTGTCTCAGTTTCTGAAGCCAAAAAAATGCAGTAACATGCATTATAAAAGATTTTATGTAAGAATAATGATGGTACATGAAACAAACCAGCAATAGTTAAGTGTGCATTGGCAGTACTTAATATTAATAATTGGTAACAATATCATTGTTCACCAAATTTCTGGGTCTAAGTAATTCCTTTGTGACCCTGACGTTGTTCCTATTTTTTTTATAAAGATCTAAAAATCAGCTACAGAGTTGTAATAATTTCTTTGTTAATACCATGTGGGACAGGTCTCCTTCCTCAGAGAATCTGGACCAGACAAGAAAACCCAACCCAACAGATCAACCTCTTTCTGTCTTTGTCTGTTTTAGAACAATTCTTGGTCACGTTGCACAGGGGCCATCCCTAGAATGCACTGCTCAGGCCTTGGTTTTTAAACAACCCTCTCTCATAATTCATTACCAGGCAATCGTTCTTTCTGATCTGTGGACCTGAAGCCTTTCTGGGTCTCTGCACAGTGATGCATGGCCTAGAGAAAGCTTAGTCAAATATTTACATGGAAGAATGTGGCATTTCCTACCCTGCTGCTCCGATTACCATCAGGGTCTTATCTTTCCCCATAAAAGGAAATGCAGACATGTATTAAGTTGTCAACACTCGAAAAATACAAGGTCTAGAAAAGAAAGTCTGGGAGATTTCCCAATGTTCTACTGCATAATGTATCTGAGGGTAGGAAGCAGGGAAACGTGGTACCTCGGAGTCTGTGTGGCTGGTAAGTTTGTGAAGTCAGGTGCATGTCAGGTGTAGAACATCCAACTTTGCAATAAATGGGTGGTGGCTTTGGGAGGAAGCAGAAGATGGTGTAATTATTACTTCTCTTATCTCTTGTGTTTGACTGGAAATGAAACAGAATGCTGCATGAAAGTGAGCTAGGAGGTAGAGCTCTGTAGTGGAACCTACTCCACAGCACTGACCTCTCAACTCTGGCATGTCATGAAGATGCTTTCTGGCCCTAGTCTTCTTGTCTGTAAAAACTACACACACACAATGACTTCGTATGTTGGGGTTTGTGTAAAGATGACATGAAATGATCTCTGCAGAGTCAGGATTATTATTGGCTACTACGAACAGCACAGCATCAAAATGATAATGTCAAGCTATTTGGACCTTCCAGATGCTAGAATCATGAGCAACATAAAATTCTCTTTATTTCATAAATTTCCTAGGAGCAAGTATTCTATTAAAACAATACCAAATAGATTAAGACAGCATTTACTACGCCAGTTTGTGTCACAACTTTGATCATTATAATCAAAGAAATACATATCCACCCCCTATATATATAAATATAAAATTATTTACAGGTAGTATATACATATATATACATATATATGTATATATCTATATATACATATGTATATATATAGATTTATTTATAGGTCGTATGGATAACAATATTAGAATTGGAAGATTGCTCAGAAATTAACTAGTACAAACTATTTTCATATATGGGGTCTGCAGTGGTAGCTTTCAATCTTTGGCTTATTTTCTCCATCTTTGTGGGGTTCATAGCATACCCACATTCTCAGACTTGAGCAGCTTTTGGCTACTTTTGGAAGTTTGCAGTTTTCCATGTATTGATCCACTACTTGTCTCCTGGTAATGGTCAGAAAGCCCAGTAGAGTTGGTCCTAGCTTTCTTCTACCTGACATTTCTAATACTACAAATGAGCGTTTAGGTGACATGGTAACTGGGATATTCTTAGGCTTAAATTGCACTTGGAAGTACAGAAGGCTTCTAGGACTCATCCTGACTTCAGGAGGGACTCAGCTTGACACTGGGGGTCTTGTGAACCTATCGTGTTACAGCTTGGTTTTCAATTTAAATACTAACCATACAAACTAACTCATAAAGCATATTAGCATTCATTATTTTGCCATGTCCTTACATTGGCTGGACCAGATTGTCAAGAACAACTTATTATTTCTAGTTTATTCTCAAACACAGTGAAACTCAGAGACGTGATTTGCCCAAGCCACTCAGCTAACCTCTCACCGTGTAGAAACTCTGTGGATGCTGATGCAATCCTACCTGCTGTCTTTTCTATGTTATTTGTCTCATATCCATCCATCAGGCTTTCCCAGAACTTATTGGTCTTCCCTGAAAATGCATCTCATGCCACATTGATTTTATTAGGTAAATCCTTCTTCCCCAAACCATAAATTACAAGATCAATCTCCAAACCTTTAGAATGTCCCTCAGTTCTTTAATATCGTCTTTTTGCTCTGAACTTTAGGGAACATGAGGCACATGGGTGAAACACAGAGAACATACTATAGGGACAATATGCTGGTTGATTGATAATCAGGGAACTTTGGGAGCACAATGGAACAGGATGAGAATGTGCTACTATGAGTACTATGAGCTACTATGAGCTACTATGAATTAGAGAGCCCCAAGATACAATTTAACAGCATGCACGTCCTTAGAACAGTATTCTCCAGGCAGTGGTGGCGCATGCCTTTAGTCCCAGCACTTGGGAAGCAGAGGCAGGCACATTGATTTCTGAGTTTGAGGCCAGCCTGGTCTACAGAGTGTGTTCCAGGACAGCGAGGGCTACACAGAGAAACCCTGTCACAAAAAAACAAAACAAAACAAAACAAACAAAACAAAACAAAACAAAACAAAACAAGAACAGTATTCTCCACCTTCCTAATGCTGAGTCCCTTTTATACAGTCCCTCATGTTATAGTAACCCCTAATCATAAAGTTATTTTTGTTGCTACTTTATAACTGTAATTTTGCTTCTTTTATGAATCATAATATTAATATCTGATATGCAGGATGGTCTAGTCAACCCCCAGTGAAAGAGGCAATAAATACCCAAAAGGGTCATAACTGAGAGGTTGAACACCATGGATTTAGAGTGTCAAAAGGAGCTATGGCAGATGTTATACAAGAGAAAGTGCCCCGTGCCCGTAAATATAGGAAACCATAAAGAATTTTGTGTTTTTGGAGCACAAGGTACAAAAGAGATTTCAGGAAGGATGTGTGGGAGGAAGGCCAGGTTCTAAAAGTTGTCACATGAAAGATTTTGGACTTTATCCTGAAGGCCGAAATGAGCCAAATTGGATTTGAAATAGGCCAATGCCCACTGAATTGGTGATTTGTTGGGAAGAGTCAGCTAATGGGAGCTCTAGGGAGGATGGGCTGAAGGTGGAGGTGAGGAACAAGGTGAAGACAGATTGTAGGCAATGTAAACACATTTGAATGGCTCAGATGAGAGAAAAATAGATGACAGTGACAATAATCATAATAATGGAAGGATTTTTAGATACTTTTAGGAAGAAAGATAAACAGACTTGATGATTAGGTGGTTGGTGATAGAGGAGCAAGGGTCCCATAATGTTTACAGAAATTTCTAGATGGGCTGGAAGATGCTCTCTTATTCGTTGCTGTTGCCACTCCTGTACTGAGGAAAAGGTTTGGTAAAGAGAAAGCAAGCTGATTTACTGACAATGCCTTTCTATTCCTTTTGTGTAGTATTCAAGATGGCTGGTTAGCCACTTAGGGTCTCTTCTTTTTCATGGGCGCTCTATACACATCCTTGTACTTAGGTGTGATCATGGAATCAAGTCTGAGGAAAATGCCATTTTCACTTCCAAGCCCAGGACACACATACTTCTGTTTGCTTTCATGTGTTCTGCATAAAAGCAGAGGTTTGGGAGGAAAGGAAATCCCCTATTCACTGTGTGGACAAAACTTAGCCACCAGTTAGGGATAGAGACTTCTGACACCATAGTAGAGAGTAATATGCTTCTATGATTTTTTTTTTTTTGTATAGCGAGTGCCTGATTGGTGTATCCTTCTTGTTTCTTGTCTTACCCAGAGAGGAAAGATGATGAAGTTTAGCTGATAGATATTAGGTCAAGACCCATAAATTTACTTACTTCCACAAGTGGACTGAGACTTTTCTACTTGTGTTCTTCAAAAGGAAGAAACAGATAGAGGGAGGGAAGGAGAGAAGGAAGGAGGGAGGGAGGGAGAGAGAGAGAGACAGAGACAGAGAGAGACAGAGAGACAGTGACAGAGACAAAGACAGAGATAGAGAGACAAAGAACTCTGAAGTTAGCTGGTTTTCTTCCGTCATTCTATTTTCCTCTAGTCACAGGTACCCAGAGCTCTGAGCAATCCACCCAGTTTTGCAGGAGATTTCCAMACTCTACTACTCTCCTCCTTAGARAATAAGATGATCATAGGGAAGAGAAAGAAGTCATTAGAAGACAATGGAGAGAAAGGAAATTCATCAATTAACTGAAGTTTTATTGGTTCACAGTTAGCTTTGGTACATATCAGATGCCAGAGTGAGCCGTGAGCTGGGCATGGCCAGGAGAGTGTTGAGCCAACACAGCTTCCTCCTTTTTTAACACCATGCTGTCCTCCCATTGCCCTGGTTCTCATTTTCTTTCCAGTTCACTGTGCTTCAGCCACACTAGTCTTCTTTCTATTCCCCAAATGCTGTCGTGTTTCTTCCTAATCTTGGGGATGTCACAAGYGCTGTTTCATCCCTTGGGAATCATTACCCACCCCTTCCTTCAGTCGCTAATCTGTACAGCTTCCTTTTCCTAATCCATATGCTTGCTCTTATGTCTCTTTTTATCAGTAATGGGCTCCATGACCCCTGAGCTTGAGATATGCCCTGATACACCCACATATTTCATTCTGGACTTCTCCTTTGTGGAAGTCTTCTGACCTCTGATTGTGTAATCCTTTGCCCTATGCCCTGCTTTATCCAATAGAGTGTCAGCTTTTCAAGGGCAGGGATCATGCAGGAATATTCTCTCTGTCAGGAGACCTGAGCATAACACCCCAGATAGAGGGTAAGCAGGAAGSAAATATTTCTTTTTTTCTTGGCAAAAATAATATTTTTGAAATAAGCCATTTTTCCAAGTGGCTTTCTGAAAAACAAAATAGACACTGTGAAATTCTGAAATGAATCATCCACTAAGTAGTTAGATACTTAGTTAAATCTAAACCAGAGTGTGAGAAGAGTATAGCTTCTYTTGGCTGTGTTGTCAGTACTGAGGATATCATTGGTCCCTGAACTCTGCTGGGGACTTTTTCTTGGGTGCTTTCATGATGGTAACTTGATGTGGTTTTGAAAGAGGGAGAAAGAATAGTAGAGCTGGAATTGTGGTCACCTCCTTTTGTAGCTAAGCCAGCTTGGATGATATCAAACCTTGGTTTCTCTCCTTGAAAACGGAGAGTTTTCTCTTTCCAGTTTCTGCATAGGCTCTTTACAAGACTCACATGTGCAAATGTGGATGAATATGTCTCATAGGAAGTTTGGCACTTAGCAGGGGCTCAGGAATGTTTAGTAGACCATTGAGTATGAGGGTCAGGTTCAGATGCTGAGTCATAACGCACGTGAACTGACCAGTCTGAAGCTGTTAATGAGGCACATGAGTGCTTTATCCTTTACTAGTGAATGAAGATACTGATTTACTTCCAAAGGCAAAGGACAGAAGAGGAGGGTCAGATCTCTAATCTTCAACCTGTCCCTTCTTTACAAAGCACACAATCTTGATTAAAGGACAGGCAAGCCTCTAGGGCAGCCGCAGACCCAGAGTAGCCTCTTGGAAAGAATCTGGGGTGATACTGCCACTATTGGCAAGTGGCACATTTGTAAGGATTCTTTTAGATATGCACCTGTCATGTGTGAGATTAACCCTGTTATGCACCCACTGTTCTCTGGCTTGTTTATTCATTACCTCATTTAGTGAAAAATCTGGTATTAGTTTTATATTCATGATAAGTGCTAAAAGCTTAAACCAAATACAAACACTGCAGGACAAATGGACTAATCAATTTGTACTGTTCCGGGCTGCTAGTAGGAAGCAGGCCTGGTATTTGAGCCCATGTCTTTTTGAAACCAAATTTCACCCACTTTGATATACATTATGTTCAATCATCAGTAAACAGCATTTCATGAGCAGTGAACCAAAAGCATAGGTAGAAAAAGTAAGCCTGACTTTAATAATAGCAGTGGCAATACAGAAATTAGAATTATAGCTGCCTATACAACTTCTCCTGGGATGTAGAACTTTGCAGTTCCTCTCTATAGAAGCTCAAGGTCTGATGTCCTTTTTCCTCTTTTGATAGTTCCTGAAGCCTCGTGGGCAGGGAGGGAGATGCTTAGTGGGGCAGAAAGAGCACTGGTCTGGGAACTATTTCTTGCAATCATTCTTTACTAGGTCTGACTTTGAGAAATCCATGCAAAGCTATAGAGCCTCAATTTTCCTTGCATGTAAAATGGACAATTGCACAGCTTAACAGGCTACAGTACTGGATTTGAGAAG
>BDUI01030001.1:7146-19873 GCA_002335545.1 Apodemus speciosus | reverse complement strand
ACCACACAGACACATGTACACACATGTGTATACCACACAGACATATGTACACACATGTATATGCCACACAGACATGCACACATGTATATACCACACAGACATATGCACACACATATATATACCACACAGATACATGCACACACATGTATGTACCTCACAGACACATGCACCCACAAGTGTATGCCACACAGACACTTGCACACACATTTGTATACCACACAGACACTTGCACACACATTTGTATACCACACAGACACATGCACACACATGTGTATACCACACAGACATATGTACACACATGTATATGCCACACAGACATGCACACATGTGTATACCACATAGACATATGCACACACATGTATATGCCACACAGACATGCACACATGTATATACCACACATGCACACATGTATATATCACACACCCTTTTCAGACAGGAGAGATGAGAAAGAAGCTCACAGATGTGCTTAGAACACAGAGTCGACGAAGATAAGAGGACTACAGTCATGTGTTTACTGAAGAGCAGGCAAAGGAAAAATGAAGCATTTCTGAAATGTCATTCTTAAATAATTTACAAATACATTTTAACAAAGTTATTAAAATTATCATCTAATTTGATTCAAATGCAATTAACAGAAGTTGTTACCATTTTGAAAATTATACAATGTTTTAACTAATTTTTAAGTGATAATGCCTGGTATAAGTGACCTCTTTACCTGTATATAATGTGCATATTTAGTACCCTTAGAGTTAATAGGCCACAGAGACAGATAATTGTAGCTCAGTTGATGGAATACTTGCCAGCCATACATAAACCCAGCACTGCAAAAAAGCCCCAGCACTGCAAAAACCAGATGTGGCACATACCTGTAACCCCAGCTCTGGGGCAGGGAAAACCAACGGCATTTGTTCAAGGCCACCTTTGGCTGCACAGTGACCAACCCTGGGGCACATGTGACCCTGCTTCAAAAGCAACAAGCAGAACTTAAAAAACATCTTCTTTKTTTTACAAATACAATTAGGTTCTTAGAGAAAGAAAACTAATTGCCATAAAAAGAAATACATCATTGTTTCCACAGATGTACCAAAAAGTGAAGGGTCAGCGTATACTCACTGTGGATGATGTGAAGAGTGTTCTTCAAGATAAATTTCCTCATGCTGACGTTTTGGATATCTTGGGAGCCCATTCCAAGTACGACGGAAGAAGAATGGTAAGAGTGGACGTAGTATAAAGCGAACCCCAGGCACGAGAGCAGCWGCACAGGGTCTAACTGCCGTGTGACATCTAAGCTGCGCTGTACAGAGGGGGTTGCCAGACRCTCTGGGGGGACTGGGGGACATTAGTGAGGCATAAGTCGGTCGTTCAGTTATAACACCAATATATTTTCATACTTGAAATGCCTAATGAAAAGAAGTTTTAAGATCTCTCATCACAGAAATATGGAGGATAATTCAGCTTTCTCTCCAGTATTTATCTACTATGAGATGCCTGTGAACTTACAGATATAAGTATGAAATGATACATTGAACATCACTGGCTTATCTTTAGTAATTAATATTTTGGAATATGTAGGCTGCTTAATTAGAAGTTGTAGATTAGGAGGAGAAGGAAGACATGTATTTCCAGCAGGTAAATCTTTTAAAGAGTCAACACACATGCACTCGGGGCCGGGAGATGGCTCAGTGGGTAAAGTYCCTGTCCTGAGAGCATGAGRCCCTGAGTTCAGATCCCCARGTCCCATGAGARCTACGGCACATGCCTGGGAGAGCAGCGTGCCTGAGGATAGCTGGCCAGCCAGTTCAGTCAAAATAATGAGCTTCAGGCTCAGTGAGGCACACACATGCACGCACATAAACACACAAACACAGACACAAATAAGAGGCAAAGAAGTAGGCATTCACCTGTCTAGAGGATTTTCCATAAACATATAAAGTTAAAAGCATCTAAAACTAAGTCCATCATGTCTCTTGTTACCCCGAACTTATTGGGGGACATGATCCTTCTTCATGCCTTACGATAAAGGGTAGATAGGGTCACTGTTCTTGCCGACTACCTCTGCTGGAAGTGTGGTAGGCATCKGTGATGGTTTRTATATGCTCGGCCCAGGGAGTGGCACTGTTAGAAGCTGGGGCCTCGTTGGAATAGGTGTGTCACTGTGGRCGTGGGCTTAAGACTCTAGTYCTAGCTGCCTGGAAGCCAGTCTTCCACTAGCAGCCTTCACATGAAGAAGTAGAGCTCTCAGCTTTGCCTGCACCGTGCCTGCCTGGACGCTGCCATGCTCCCACCTTGGTGATAATGGACTGAACCTGTGGACCAGCCTTAGTTAAATGTTGCCCTTTATAAAACTTGGTGCAGACGTAATACAGTACTGTGGTTAAGTGCTCAGACTTGAGGTCATGCAGATCTGGGTATAGGTGAAGTTCTGTCTCAACTATGATAGCCATTTGATATTGAAGATTACCTACTCTRYGTGTCCTGTCATGTGGGAGTGGTGTAATAGTGCTACAGGTTGAGCCTCACTACCCAATTTCCAAATGCTTCAGAGTCTAAAACTGTGTGATCGTGATTTAGCATGATTTACTGTGATCCTGGATAAGAATTATGAAAGAGTCTGTACCTATTCCAAAACTTAAATACTTTTGATCCTGTATCAAAATAGGAGGACTTAATTTGCACGTAGTTTTTTAGGCTACTTGTGAAAATGGTGGTTCTAATAATAACCCTAACATTTAGTATCAAATGTCAGTGCGTGACTTCTTCACAAGGTGGAATGCACGCACTGTGGACCCCTGTGATCTGCCTTCTGACTGAATCTCTCTGATCGCATATCACCCTGTATTTGYTGCCATCATCACCTGAGCCGCCATGTTCTCACTTCCCTTCCAGCTCTTGCTCTGCTCTCCCTTCACGTGGGCTCTCTTTCTCCACTTTGTCTTCCTGGAAAACTTTAATTCATCTTTTAAGGCTTTCAGTGCCATTGTCTGACAGGAACCTTTACTTACCCTTCCTCTTCCTGCTCAACCTTCTTAAATGATCCTTTTGTGGACACTGGGAACCGTTCTTTAGTTTGTAAGTATTTAGTCAACTYCTTGAAGAACAACATTCAGTTCTGTTTTCAGTATGCATAATGTAATTCTCATGGATTGAGTCAAGAAGTGTTTACTGAATAAATGAATAATATAGATAAATGTTTTAGTTTTAAGTAAGTGTCATATTGAACGTCAAGAATCAGCAGTACCATCACTGCTTGCTTTTGTAAATAACTTTTGGGGCAACCAAAAAATGTGTTTATGAATTGTCTGTGAATCTCCTACCACAAACAACAGAGCTCATTAGAGAATAGACAAAGAGTTGACAAAGACTAAAATCTTCATAAGCTAGCCCTTGACAGAAGACATGGTGTGATTCTTGCTATTTGTAGATAAATAGATTTCATTTGCATGCACAGGTATAAATAAYAAAATTGACAACTTTTCCTATGACTTAAAAATATGGCACCATTTCCTCTTATCTTATATTTCTTTTTCAAAGATCCATATTTTGTTTGACACTGGTCTCTTTAATAAATAGGAAGGAGAAAGCTTTTATAAGATGACTGGCCTAGGTCCTTTGCCTCAAGCTCTTTATAACGGTGAACACTTTGGCCTCAGAGAGCTGAACACTGAAGAACTGAAAGAAGCTGTTCTGGAAAAAATGGTGGACACATTTGTGTATCTACAAAGAGATGTTTTTATGGTAGGTTTGCATTTATAAGAAAATGACACAAATAATAAGTATATTGAAATTTTTAATGGCATAAGTTGTATAAATGTTATTACTCTGATCATTTAGGAATTCATAATTAAATTTATCAGATATATAAGTACATGAAATAATAGGTTAATTATAATTGTAATTTTAGGGCACAATAAGGGATGAAACCAGTGCAATTGATTTCCTGATGGATAAGAATAACGTTGTATCCCGGTTAAATTCTTTGATTTTGCACACTAAACCACAGTACCTTAACTTATTGTCTTCATCAGGTAAATAACTATTCTTATACTGTACTACAATGCTTATGGTGAATGTCTTAGTAATTTGATATTAACATTTGTTGTTTCAGTAACTGCTGATATTGAAGATTTCTCGACTTTCTCTTTCTTGGATTCACAAGATAAGAGTGCTGTCATTGCAAARCACATGCATTACTTAACTCAAGAAGGTAACGAGCATGTTTTCCTCTTGTTTATTTCTAAAGTAATAAAAATATAACTTTAGTAAGGTGCTTCTATAACAAATGCTACTATAATTATATTTTTGACCAGGGACTTGGATTTTAATTTGGCAGTTTATYACTCATTACAATGTAGCAGTTGTTACAGGTGGGAAAAGTCGTTCCTCGTAACCCCCATCGTATATGCAATAGGGCTTCATGTGTGGCCTTTTGCCTTTTTAAAGATGTTTGCTAATGCATTTTTACCATTTAAAGAAAGTAATAAAACCTGTTCAAAGCTATTTTTGTAAGTCCATGAATAACAATGCAATTTCTATATTAGAAGAGATAATAGTGTTTCTTCYTTATAATTCAACAAAATCTGAATGTCTTTCTGAAGTTGGGAATCACAACCAGAATAGGAGAGACGAAGACAGCTACACATTTAGAAATAAGGATTTAGGTTAAGAGAAATCTGCAGTTGTACCATAGATTTGTTAAGGTCCAACTGACCAAGTGTCAAGTAGGTAAAGGGACTTTGCTCAGTTTAGGTTTTCCTTTGTGTGCTCTGCTTTGAGATGTTTGGTTTGGTTTTGTTGACACTTCTCCCCTCTTTTTATTTTAATTGAAATGGATTTTTATACAGTATATTCTGATTATGATTTCTCCTACCCCAGTTCCCCATATCTTCTCCCACCTCCCACCCACCTAAATCCTCATCTTGTCTTGATCTCTTTCATTAGAAAACAAACACTTCTTTTTTMAAGGTGAAAGAAAAGAAAAGAGTAACAGGCAAACCTGAATAGGAGAAACAAGCAGGAAAAACAGCCAAAGGAAAAGCACAAGAAGCAGATGAAGAGACACACATATTGGTGCACACAGAAACCCCCTAGAAGCACAAAATCAGAAACCATGCTATAAGCAAAAGACCTGTAGGGAAAGAATATGAAGAAAAAATGTGTGCAAAGCATCATGAGATAAAAATACCACTTCAACTACCATTGGGTTCATTTCCTGTTGGCCATTCAGATCTGCATCATTAAGTCCTGAGTTGTTGAGTGCCTGAGAGTTTATTGGTTTCTCAACATTTCTGTGCTTGATAACCACCTTTAGTTGCTGTGGTCTAACAGGGTGTAGACTGTTGCTACTTCAGTGTCTTTTAGCTGTTAAGAGTCGCTTTGTGTCCACGTATGTGGTCAGTTATGGAGAAAGTGCATGAGGTACAGAGAAGAAAGTATATTCTTTTGTGTTTGGGTAAAATGTCTTATAAGTATCTGTTAGGATTATTTGGTTTATAACATCTGTTAGCTCCCGTATTTGTGTTTAGTTTTTGTCCAGGTGACCTGTCTATTGGTGACAGTAGGTTGTTGAAGTCTCCCACTAACAGTCTGGGAGGATCAGTGTATGATTTAAGCTGTAGTACTGTTTCTTATATAAATGTGGTTGCCTTTGTGTTTGGGGCATTGATGTTAGGAATTGAAATGTCACCTGGGTGGCTTTTTCCTTCAGTGTGTATGTAGACCTTTTTATCTCTTCTGAGTAGTTTTAGTTCAAAGCCTATTGTTAGATATTAAAATGGTTACACTGGCTTGATTCCTGGGTCCTATTGCTTAGAATAGCTTTTTTTAATTAATCATTTTATTCATTTATATTTTAAATGATATCCCCCTTCCCGGATACCCCACCACAACCTCCCTCATTCCATGGCCCTCTGCCCCCTCCCCTTTGCCTCTAGGAGGGTGCTCCTCCACCCACTMACCCACTCTGTCCTCACCACCCTAACATCCCTGAATACTGGGGCATCAAGCTMCCCTCCCCTCCCACTGATGTCAGACAAAGTTGTCCTCTGTTGCATATGTATCTAGAACCATGGCTCCCTCCATGTGTACTCTTTGGTTGGTGGTTTATCTCTGGGGGCTCTGGGTGGTCCAGTTAGTTGATATTGTTCTTCCTATGGGGTTTCAATCTCCTTCAGTTCCTTTAGTCCTTCCCCTAGCTCTTCCATTGGGGTCCTCGGGCTCAGTTTGATGTTTGGCTGCATGCATCTGCTTCTGTATTGGTCAGAACCTCTCCGGGAGCAGCCGTACCAGGTTCCTGTGAGTAGGCTTTTTCCTAGACGTTTAAAAATGTTTTCTCTGACTGGGGTGTCCATTTCTTTTCTTGTTTTCAGTGCCTGAGAGTCTTGTTTCCATCTTGGGTCCCATCTGTGGGTAAGGCCCTCCAGGGCTTCTCTGTCTGAGTAGTCCCTAAGTGTTTTCATCTCCAGATTTCCCTCAGTTTGGGTTTTCCTTGTTGATTCTGTTTTCACTTTCAGGCCTTGAGCTGTTTTGTTCATTTATTTCCACTGTTTGCGTTTTCATATAGATCTCTCTAAGGACTCTGCCATATTCATAGAGGATATTTTAAGGTCTTTGCTTGTGTTTCAGCCGTGCTGCTGAACTCAGGTCCTGCTGTCGCAGGGTTCTGGACCCGAGTGGAGATACATTGTCCTGGCTGTTACTGCTTTATCGTGGCACCTGGGCCTCCAGGACTGGGACTAGGTATCAATATCTGGACTTGTCCTTGTGGCTTGGTTTTCTGTCCCTTAGATTGTGATGCCATCTCCAGACCTAAGAGTGTGTGTAGGCTGTGGGTTGCCTGGTATGGAATTCTTCTTAGAACCTGCTATGGTGTTGACTGGAGATCCAGTGTAGGACTTTTTCTAGGTATTGGGATCAACAACCAAGAATGGTGGTTGGCTAGAAGGGTAGGGCATGAGAGGGTGCTCAAGAGAGAAGAAAGCTGGGTTTGCCAGGAGGATTAAATTTTCTGGGGTTTGTTTGTTTGTTTGGGTTTTTTGTTTTTATTTTCTCAAGGAAAGCAAGTAAGTAATCAATAGAAGAAGATGGAYTTGGGTCATCATGTCAGAATGGCAGTATTGCAACCATTAGCATAACCTAGAGATGCAGGGAAATAGGTTATAAACATAAATTCTGTATTTGAGAGACTTAAAGCAAAAGACACAATTTTTAACATGTTCATTTTGAATTTTTTGAGTTGTTGCCATTTTAATCATCCAGTCTTACTGATAAATTATAGTGTGATAAAGATTTCAGTCAGTAGCTAATTTACAGAAAAATAAGTGAAATCCACCATTTGCCATCTGCCATTAACTGAGGCATGAAGAGTGGATACTGTTGTCTCTGGGAAGGTCCTCCTCTGACCATCACCTTTCCGCATCAGTCTCTTGAGAAGAGTGCTGCTGACTGTCTCTCTCTCTCTCTGTCTGACAGTCTCAAGCCAGAGCTGGGATATCACTAATGGTGACCCCCAGTTCTATGCTACACCCCCCTTGACCAATGATGTACTGACGATGAGAGCCACTAGTTGTTTGGATGGTTTAGCAATTAAGTTGCTTCCATTTGGAATATTATAATTACTCATTTACAATTACATAATACATGACTATGATAGTATAGGTTAGGAATTCAATCAGAACTCCATAGAAAACCCTGAACTCTGGAGTCATRTAGTCCTTGCCTACACAATTGATATTCTTTTTAAAAATCCATTCTTTATTTACATCCCAAACCATGCTTCCCTGTCCTGTCAGTCCCTCACAGAGTCCCTCCTCCTGTCCTCCACACCCTTCTCCTCTGAGAGGGTGGGGCCCCTGGGTGTCTCCCCATCCTGGCATATTAAGTCTCCCCCTGACTTGTGTAACCTCTCCACTAAAGTCAGACAAGGCAGCCGTGAAGACTGCTGCCTGACTGCCACATTTGCGCAGGAGTGGGGCTGATCTCAGCCCCTGGACGTCCTTTGGTAGGTAGGTAGGTAGGTAGGTAGGTTGGTTGGTTGGTTGGTTGGTTGGTTGGTTGGTTGGTTGGTTGGTTGGTTGATGGCTCAGACTCTGACAACTCCCAGGAGTCGAGGTTTGATGACTTTTTTGATCTTCCTGTAGGGTTCCCATATACTTCAGGGTCTTTGTTCCTTCTCCCAATCTTCCATAAGTGACTTCCACCTCCATTTAATGTTTGTCTGTGGGTATCTGCATGTTTCAGTCTGCTACCGTGTAGAGCCTCTCAGAGGACAGCTCTTGCTAGGCTCTGTCTTCAAGCACGACATAATAATGGCAAGGACTGGTGCTTGTCCATAGGATGGGTTTCCAGTTGGCCCAGTTATTGGTTGGCCTTTCCTTTAGTCTCTGTTCCTTCCTCATTTCTTTTAGACAGGGTAAATTTTGGGTTGAAAGTTTTGTGAGTGGGTTGGTGTCCTTATCTCTTCTCCTGGGGGTCCTGCCTGGCTACAGAAGGTGGCCTCTTCTGGTTCCATGTCCTCACTGTTAGGCTAAGGTCACCCACATTGACTTCTGGAAGCCTTCCTTCTCCCAGGTCTCTGGGACTTCCTAGAGATTCTCCCCTCCTCCAAGCCCCAGGCAGCTGCAGAGTTCCTTTCATTCTCCTGGCCCTCTGGGCCTTTCTCTTGTCTCTCCCTGCACCTGATCCTGCTTCCCCATTCCTCTCCCAGGTCCCTCTCCCACCATTTTCCCACCCTCCCTCTGTCTCCTATGATTATTTTGTGTTCCTATCTAAGTGTGATTCAAGCGTCCTTGCTTGGGCCTTCCTTCTTGTAACTTCTTTGGGTCCGTGATGTATATCATAGGTGTTTTATACTTTATGGCTAATATCCACTTATCAGTGAATATATACCATTCGTATCGTTTTGGGTCTGGGTTAACCTCATTCAGATTGATATTTTCTAGTTCCATCCATATACCTGCAAAATTTCATGATGTCATTTTTTAATAGCTGAATAGCATTCCATTGTGTAAAGGTACCACCATATTTTCTGTAGCCATTCTTTGGTTAAGGGWCATCAGGGTTGTTTCCAGTTTCTGGCTATTACCAATAAAGCCACTATGAGCATAGTGGAACACATGTCCTTGGAGTATGGTGGAGCATCTTTTTAGTGTATTCCCAGGAGTTGGTATAGCTAGGTCTTCAGTTAGAACTAGTTCCAATTTTCTAAGAAACTGCAAGATTGATTTCAAGTGGTTGTACATTTGCAGTCCCACCAGCAGTGGAGGAGTATTCCCCCTTTTCCACATCCTCGCCAACAWCTGCTGTCCTTTGAGTTTTTTATCTTAGCCATTCTGATTGCTGTGAGGTGGAATCTCAGAGTACTTGAACATTTCTTTAAGTGTTTCTCAGCTTTAGAGATACCTCTGTTGAGAATTCTCTGTTTAGCTCTGCACCACATTTTTTAATTGGGTTATTTTGTTTAGTAGAGTTTGGTTATTAGAGTTTATTAGAGTTTAATATTAGAATTAAAGAATTCTTCAGTTCTTTATGTATTTTGGATATTAGCCCTCTGTCAGATGTAGGAGTMGTGAAGATCTTTTACCAATCTTCAGGCTGCTGTTTTGTCCTATTGACCATGTCYTTTGCCTTACAGAAGCCTTTCAGTTTCATGAGATCCCATTTATCCCATTATGTTGATCTTAGGGCCTGAGCCATTGGTGTTCTGTTCAGGAAATTGTCTCCTATACCAATGTGTTCAAGGCTATTTCCCACTTTATCTTCTATTAGGTTTAGTGTGTCAGATTTTATATTGAGGTCCTTGATCTACTTCGACTTAGGTTTGTGCAGGGTGATAAATATATGTCTATTTGCATTCTTCTACATGCAGACATCCAGTTATACCAGCATCATTTATTGAAGATGCTTTCTTTTTTCMACTGTATGGTTTTGGCTTCTTTGTCAARTACCAAATGTCCATAAGTGTGTGGGTTCATTTCTGGCTCTTCAGTTCTATTTCACCGGTTACCTGTCTGTCTGTGTACCAGAACTATACAATTTTTATCACTATTGCTCTGTAGTATAGCTTGAGGTCAGGGATGGTAACTCCTCCAGAGGTTTATATTGTTCATGATTGTTTTAGCTATCCTGGGTTTTTTTATTTTTCCATATGAAGTTGAGAATTGTTCTTTGAAGGTCTTTAGACAGTTGAGTGGGAATTTAGATGGGGATTGCATTAAATCTGTAGATTGCTTTGGGCAGGATGGCAGTTTTCACTGTGTTAATCCTACAGATCGATGAACATGGGAGAGCTTTCCATCTTCTAAGATCTTCTTCTATTTCTTTCTTCATGGACTCAAAGTTATGTCCTACAGATCTTTAATTGCTTGACTAGAGATACACCAAGACATTTTATAWTATTTGCRGCTATTATAAAGGTTGTTGTTTCCCTAATTTCTTTCTCTGCCCATTCAGCCTTTGTATGAAGGAGAGCTAATGATTTGTTTGAGTTAATTTTATATCCAGCCACTTTGATGAATATTTTATCAGCTATAGGACTTCTCTAGTAGAATTTTGGGATCAATTATGTATCTTACTATATTATCCACAAATCTTGATACCTTGACTTTYTCCTTTCCAATTTGTATCCCCACCCCACCCCCATCTCCTTTTGTTATCTCTAATTGCTCTACCTAGAATTTCAAGTACTGTATTTAATAGAAAGGGAGAGAGTGGGCAGCCTTGTCTAGTCCCTGATTTTAGTGGAATTGCTTCAAGTTTCTCTCCATTTAATTTGATGTTGGCTGTTGGCTTGCTGTATATTGTCTTTATTATGTTTAGGTACCTGCCTTGAGTCTCTGATCTCTCCAAGATTTTTATCATGAAGGGGTGTTAGATGAGATGATCATCTGATCTTTGTCTTTTGGGTTCTTTATTTGTTTATTTAGTAGATTATGTTGATGGACTTATATTGAACCATCCCTGCATCCCTGAAATGAAGCGTACTTGTTCATGATGAATGATATTTTTGATGTGCACTTGGATTCAGTTTGCAAGAATTTTATTGAAATTTTTGTGTCAGTGTTCATAAGTGAAATTGACCTGACGTTCTCTTTCTTCATTGGGTCTTTGTGAGGTTTAGGTATTAGGGAAACTGTGGCCTCATAGAATGAAGTAGATAGTGTTCCTTCTGTGCCTATTTTGTAGAGTAGTTTAAGGAGTAGGTATTAGCTCTTCTTTGAATGTCTGGTGGAATTCTGCCCTAAATTCAAATTCACTTGTCCCTGGGYTTTTTTTTTTTTTTTTTTTTTTTGTGGTTGGGAAACTTTTGATGACCACTTCTATTTCTTTGGGGGTTATGAGAATGTTTAGATAATTTTTAACTGAYCTTGACTTGACTTTGATACATAGTATCTGTCTGGAAATTCATCTATTTCATTTACATTTTCCAATTTTGTGGAGTACAGAATTTTGAAGTAATACCTATTGGTTCTTTGGATTTTTCTCAGTTTCTCTTGTTAGGTCTCTTGTTGTTATATCATTTATATTTCCTTTGTTTTTTCAAGTTTTATTTATTTATTTTATGTATATGAGTATACTATAACTGTCTTCAGACACACCAGAAGAGGGCATTGGATCCCATTACAGATCCATTACAGATGGTTGTGAGCCACCATGTGGTTGCTGGGAATTGAACTCAGGACCTCTGGAAGAGCAGTTAGTGCTCTTAATGTTGAGACATCTCAACAGCCCCTCCCTTTCCATTTCTGATTTTGTTAATTTGCATACTRTCTCTGTAACTTTTAGTTAGTTTGGCTAAGGGTTTATCTCTCTTGTTGATTTTCTCAAAGAACCAGCACTTACTTGGTTTTACTGATTCTATGTATTGTTCTCTTTGTTTCTAATTGATTGACTTCAGCCCTGAGTGTGTTTATTTCCTATTATCTATTTCTCTTGGGTGTTTTTGATTCTTTTTGTTCTGGAGCCTTCGGGTGTGCTGTTAAATGGCTAGTATGGGCTCTCTCAGTCTTCTTGGATCTGTTAAGGTTTGGTTTGTGCCTGATTATATGGTCAGYTTTGGAGAAGGTTCCATGAGGTGCTGAGAAGAAGGTATATTTTGTTCGGGGGAGAAATGTTCTGTAGATATCTGTTAAATCCATTTGGTTCATAACTTCTGTTAGTTTTACTGTGTCTCTGTTTCGTTTCTGTTTCATTGACCTGTCCATTGGTGAGAGTGAGGTGTTRATGTCTCCCACTATTAGTGTGTGGGGTTAATGTGTGTTTTGAGCTCTAGTAGAGTTTCTTTGACGAATGTGCGTGACCTTGAATTTGGGGAATAGATGTTCAGAACTGAGAGTTCATCTTGGAGGATTTTTTCCCTTTGATGAGTATGAAGTGTCCTTCCCCATCTCTTTTGAATCCATTTGGTTAAAAGTTTATTTTATTGGATGTTAGAATGGCAACTCAAGCTTGTTTCATGGGTCCGTTTGCTTAGAAGACTTTTTTCCAGCCTTTACTCTTAGGTAGTGTCTGTTTTTATTGGCAAAGTGTGATTTTTTTTCTTAGATATATTCTTTATTTACATTTCAAATGATTCTTTTTTCCTTTTTTTATTGGATATATGCTATATTTACATTTCATTTCCCTTTTCCTGGTTCCCCACCCTCCAAATGTCCCACATGTCCTTTTCCCTCCCCCTGTTCCCCCATCCACCTCTTCCCACTTCCCTGTTCTGGTATTCCCCTACACTGCTGCA
>BDUI01029990.1:5455-16253 GCA_002335545.1 Apodemus speciosus | reverse complement strand
ATGATTTCAACAAAATAATAGAAGAAAACTTTCCCAATCTAAAGAAAGAGAGGCCTATAAACATACAAGAAGCTTACAGAACACCAATTAGACTGAACCAGAAAAGAGTCCTCCTGACACATAATAAAAACAAAAAACCTACGGAACAAAGAAAGAATATTAAAAATGGCAAGAGAAAAGGGCCAGCTAACAKACAAAGACAGACCTATCAGATTTCACTCAAATTCTCAACAGACTCTAAAAGCTAGAAGGGCCTCGACAGACATTGCGCAACCTCTAAAATCCACAGATGCCAATCTAGACTACTATACCCAGCAAAACTCTCAGTCACCTGAGATGGAGAAAACAAGATATTTCAAGGCAAATCTAAATTCAAACAGTATCTACCCACAAAGCCTGCCCTACAGAAAATACCAGAAGGAAAACTCCAAGCCAAACCAAGGAGGATAACTACATCCAAGAAAAGACAGGAAATGATTCCATACCAGCAAAATAAGGGAAGCACTCTCTGTCTCTCTCTCTGTCTCTGTTTCTTTCTCCCTCCCCTGCCCTCCCCTCTCTCTCACACACACACACACAGAGAAAACATCAAAACTTCCAACATCAAGATAACAGAAATTAATAATCACTGGACATTAAAATATCTTGACATCAATGGACTCAATTCCCCAATAAAAAAGGCAGGGTTACAGAATGGATGTGAATACAGCATCTATCATTCTGCCTCATACAAGAAACAAACTTCAGCATTAAAGATAGACATTACCTCAGAGTAACAGGCTGGGGAAAAAACTTCTAAGCCAACGGACCCAAGAAGAAAGCTGGAGTAGCCATTCTAATATCTAATAAAATAGACTTTCAACCAAAATTAGTCAAAGGGGACAAGAGAAGGACACTTCATAGTATCAAAAGAAAAAAATGTACCAAGATGATACTTCAATTCTGAACATCTATGCCTCAAATTCAAAGATATTCACATTTGTAAGAGAAACATTGCTAAARCTTGAATTGACCCTCACATATTAATAGTGGGAGACTTCAACATTCCACTCTCACCAATCATCATCTCACCAAACAGGTCATCCAGACAAAAACTCAACAGAGAAATAATGAAACTAACTGAGATTATGAATGAAATAAACATAACAAACATTTACAGAATATTTCACTAAACACAAAAAAATCCCTCTTCTCAGCACCTCATAGAACCTTCTCCAAAATTGACCATATAGTCAGTCACATGGCAAGCCTCAACAGAAAAGAAAGTTGAAATAATGTCCTGTTTCCTATCAAACCACCATGATTTAAAGCTTGACTTCAACAACAACAGAAACATAGGAGCTCCTACCCACTCATGGAAACTGAACGACTCCCTGCTCACTGATGAGAGAAGAAATAAATTAAAGACTTTKAAGAATTCAATGAAAATTAAGGCACATGATACCCAAATTTATGGGACACAATAAAGAGGAATGTTCATAGTACTGAGTGTCTCCATAAAGAAATTAGACAGTTCTCATACCAGCAACTTAAAAGTACACCTGAAAGCTCTAGAAAAAAGAAGCAAACACACTAAAGAGGAGTAGAAGGCAGAAAATAAACTCAGAGCTGAAAGAAATCAATTAGAAACAAGCAAACAAACAAAAATAATACAGAGACAGCAAAGCCAAGAGCTGACTTTTTAAGAAAATCAACAAGACAGACAAACCCCTAGCCAAACTAACTAAAAGATAGAGAGACCGTATTGAAATAAACCAAATCATACATGAAGAGTGAGACATAACAATAGACAGTAGGGACATTCAAATAATCATTAGGTCTTACTYCAAATGCCTGCATTCCACAAAATTGGAAAATCTGGATGAAATGGATGATTTTCTGGACAGATACCACTTACCAATGTTAAATCAAGATAAAAAATAAACTACTTAAACAGCCTTATAACCCCTAAGGAAATAGATGCAGTCATTAAAAGTCTCCCAAGCAAAAACAAAAAAGTCCAGGTCCAGATGGTTTTAGCACAGAATTCTACTAGGCTTTCAAAGAAGAGCTAATRCCAATTCCTCAAACTGTTCCACAAGATAGAAACAGAAGGAATACTGCTAAACTCATTCCATGAGGCCACAGTTACCTTGACACTTAAATCACAAAATGACTCAACAAAGAAAATTTCAGACTGATTTCTCTTATGACTATTGATGCAAAAAATACTCAGTAAAATACTCACAATCCAAATCCAGGAACATATCAAAAACACGATCAAGTAGGCTTTAACTCAAGATGCAGGGGTTGGTTCAATATATGAAAATACATCAATGTAATCCACCATCTAAATGAGTTGAAAGAAAAATAATCACATGATCATCTCATTGGATGCTAAAAAAGCCTTGACAAAATCCAACACCAAGCATACTTGGGCTGGACCTGTGCCCCCTGTGCATGTATAGCAGGTGTGGAGCTTGATCATCATGCGGATCTGCCAATGACTGGAATGAGAGCTATCTGTAACTCTTGTCTATCTGTGGAATACGCTCTCCTAACTGGGCTGCCCTGTCTATCCTTATTGGGAGAGGATGTGCTTAGTCCTGCAGAGGCTTAATGTGCCAGGGTAGTGGTATACCCAGGAGGGTGACCACTGTCTCAGCAGAGAAGGGCATGTGGGTGAGGAAGGGACTGTGTGAGGGAGAAATGGATGGAGGAACAGTAATGGGGATATAAAATGAATAAATAAATCAAAAAGGAAACTTTCAGGACTTTGCTCACAAATATTGTATGTTTTGGAGGTGATAGATTTCATGATTTGATATTACCATTACACTTTAAAATTTCAGAAACTTCAAAATTGTATCTCATTAATGGATGCAATAATTATTTATCAATAAAAATGACTGCTCAAGCTGGACCTGGTGGCACATGCCTATAATCCTAGCACTGGAGAGCAGGGAGATCAGGAGTTCAAGATATGTTTCAGCTACATCAAATTTGAAATCAGCTTGGGCTACATGAGACCCTGTCTATAAAACCTAATTAACCAAGCAAGTAAGCAAGCAAGCAAGCAACCGACCGACCAACCAACCAACCAACTGACTGACCAACCAWCCAATCAAACAACCAAATAACCAACCAACAACCAAAGATTTTACAAAGAGGATTGTAAAAGGATAAACTCTCAGACCCTAACCTTGACTTTGTGTCATTTGTGTTTTTTCATTCTTCTTCATCTTTCATTGGAAGAACAACTGGACTCATGGGAGATAGAAATTCAGAGCAGAGTCTCCTGAAACTCTTTACAGCATCACAATCTCACAGACGGCCATCATCCTGGCTAGAAAGCCAACAATGGTTTCTACAAGACAACTATCCAGCCTGCATCCACTGCTGTTTGCAGGCACAGGTGTCAAAATTTTGTCTACAGATTTCCCCTGCACTTGTGAGTGATGGTACCTCATGGGACATAATGTTCCTAGCGCCCAAGGGGTGACTGGCAGATGATACTAGACCATAGAATCTGTGGAGTTTCCAGGAGGAAGAGGTAAAATAGTCTTGCTGAGAAATGTTTCTGTTTCATTTGGAGGTAGACTCATTTTAGTAAACGCTTTGTCCATCATGAAAAGAACACAACTCAGTCACTCTTCTACCAATCTATTAAGTCATAGGACTCTGGAAAAAGAAGCTTTCCTGGGTTTCTGTAACATATTCCTCAACTCTGTTTTATGAAGATGGGTTAAGGTATCCTTTTACACATGGCTCCCTATGTGACCTGGATGATTATCTTCCTGGGAACACCTTGGATCTCTTTGTTTATACTTAGTGCCATTAATGTGAAGTTTTTCTTTTTATTTATATATTCAATTTCAAGGCTAGAGGCTTAGCTTTGCATCCTGGAGAGAAGGAAATGTAATGGATAGAAAAARGTGGAGGGTAAGATTGGCAAACAGAATGAGCAGTAGAGGAAGTTGAAGGAGGGGAATGGAAAGAAGAGGGAGGGGAAATGGAGAAGGGGAGAAAATATAGGGGGAGATTAAAGGGATCAGGGGAAGATGGTTGTAGATGACAAGATGAACTAGAGTTAGAAATGAGTGAGTAGGGTAGATGGTGAGGAAGAAGAAATGAGAAGGTGGAGGAGAAATAAGAGTTGGAGGAAGAAGAGAGGAAGGAAAAGGGAGATAGGAAGCCAAGTAGGCATTTTCAATACAAAAGGATAAGAAAACATAACAGACTTGGTCTAGTTCTGGAGAGAAAAATGAGTGGGAAGAGGAGGGAGGAGGGGMGAGATGACGTGACAAGAATGAGAAAGAGGCTGTGACTGGACGCCAAGCCTGCAGGATTTGCAGAGTGATCTACATTTACCAACCTGACTGGAAAACCATGGCCCGGCCTGTAGGTTTTCTATTGGTTTTGATCTTCCCACTTCACAGCCTTTTCAGTTTTCAAGTAGAAGGTAAGGGATGAAGTGAGTATGGCTGGGAGTGGGATTTTGATGAAGCAGTCTAGTACATCACTGCCATATGTAACAAACTCTGAGATTTCCTGTCTGGGAGATACCACCCTGACTTCATGTGTTCTAATAAATGAAAAGGCATGTCCTCTAGAAGATAGGATCCTCCAAAAGGCCCAAACCTAGAAAGATAAAACTAAAAGGGGAGAAAAGAATGAGAATGCAAATTTGAGTATTCTCCTGCCAGAAATCACATCACAGAACAAGTTCTGTCTTAATTTTGATGTTTGAAATGCCTACATAAGGAGAAAAGGAGACTTGGTTTTGGAAAGCCCATTTTACTTCCTTATCAAAGTTGTGTTGTCTTGAGTGACTCTGAAATGGCTATTTAAGGAAGGATTGCATTCTTGTTCCTTAGTGTTGTGAGGATTGTGAAGAGCTGTGAAAACTACATTTTATGGAGTGGTTGAGAGTATATACTCAGTTAAGTACTCCTCAGCATGTCTTTGCATCTAAAAGTAATTACTAGCTAGAATGGATAATTATTTAACAGTGAAAGAGAAAAAAAGAGAAAGAGAAGATTCTCTTTGTATAACCACTTTTCTATCAACTGGAATTCCTACTTTATGATTATTGAAGGGCAACACTTTTGACATGGTTACATGTTTTGTWTGAGAAATTTAAATAATATTTATTTGTGTATGTGCATATCTACTTGGATATCATAGTGTGCATATAGACATCAAAGAAAACCTTGCAGGAGTCTGTTCTGTCTTTCCACCATATAGATTTTGGGGACCAAACTGAGGTCATCAGGCTTTGTCAGCAAGCACTTTATCCCCTGAGCCATCTTTCTGGCCCAGTTCTATTACCATGCACACTATGCACAGTACATAATCCAAGAAGCTACTGAAGCTGTTCCTGAGACCTTTCTACTTTCAGCATCTGGCCTTTTGAGGTATTAACATCTTACCCCTCCATATATCATCATCATCATCATCATCATCATCATCATCATCATCATCATCATCATCATCATCATCTCTGCTATATAAAGTGAGATCCCATGGATCCTGTACTTAGAATGATGCAATGATATTTTACTTTTGGTCATCCAACTTTTGCTTATTTATGATCCTCCTTTAAACAGTTCATGAACATTTTCTTCCTGGAGTTACAAAGGCTACCATCAGTGCCTTTTCACCAAAAGATTTATTTCATATGTGTGAGTGTTTTGCCTTCATGCATATATAAATACCATGTGCATGCCTGGTGACCATGGAGGATGGAAGATATTCCCTGGAACTGGAATTACAGATGGTTGTGAGTTGCCATGTGGGTCCTGAAAACTGAATTCAAGTCTTCTGCAAGAGCAGGGAGGGCTCTTAAAGACTGAGCCATCTCCAGGTGTCACCTCAGTTTTTGTTTTGTGTTGGTTTTTGGGGGGTGTCTCATCACAGTGTGTATATGGTGGTCAGAGAACAACTTGTAAGAGTCCAGTCTCTTCTTTTTGCTATGTGGGTGCTTTGGATCTAACTGGGTTGGGACTCAGACTTGACTAGGTGGTAAGTGCCAAGTGCCTATGGGCCTTTTGTTTGAGCCACTGAAGTGCACACTGAAGGCGTGTGGTGCTGACTTTAGTCAGTATGGGCTATAATGATCTTATTACTGCAATAGCCAGTCTGAAGATGAGAGAACATGAGCAGAAGCTAGAGGCATTTCGCTTCCAGAGAAATCCAGTTATGAAAATCATCAAATCTTAATTAGCATTTTGGCAGTGATATCATGGTAGGTTTAAAATTAAACATCACAAGTATCTTCAATCAATGATTGAACAAGCAAGTGGGAAGACAGAAGGAACAGGCCTTGAGTGGTACATGCTGAAACCATTTATGATCATGGCCTGGATAGGGAGAAGTGAGAGTTGGAAACATTTCAAAGAGTGCTGGTTTGAGTGATCTCTTTCCAGGATTGAAATTATTATTTTGGGAATAAAATATATAACCAATAGCTAGGAAATGGTAATATCTCCTGTTTGCTGTTCCTTCTATTTCTTTTTTTAAAAATTTTCTTTATTCTTAAGAATTTCATACATACATACATACATACATACATACAAACATACAATAATATATATATATATATTATGTATCCTTATTTCCCCCTTCAATTTACTCCACCATGTCCTATTTACAACATTTTTCCTTTTATTATTATTCGTTATTTTATTTATTTACATTTCAAATGTTATCTCCATTCCCAGTTTCCCCTGCATAAGCCCCCCTATTCCTTTCCCCCTCCCACCTACTTCTATGAGGTTGCTCTCCCCCAACCCACTCCTGCTTCATCACCCTAGCATTCCCTTATGCTGGGATATCAAACCTTCACAGGACCAATTGATAACATAATATTTTTACTAGTGGTGCTTTTACAAGTCCCCTCCCATTGATAACATAATATTTTTACTGATTTTTGGGGAGTTTATGTCATGCATCCTATCACACTCATTTCCCAGTCCTTCCATGTCAACTCTCCCTTGTAACCCCCACTAATAAAACAAGTCTGGTTGTGTTATAGCTGTACTCACTGCTAGTAGCCTATCCCTTAAATAGAACTAGTTTTTCTCCTTCCACATCCCATACCAGAACATATCAATTGTGGAGAGCTAACTTCAGAACTCTTATCACACTTTAATAGTTCTCTTCAAAGGCTTAATGGTAAGGCTTTTACTTTATTTGGGGGTGTTGGTGGTTTTGGATGGGGTAGGAGTTGTCATAGAAGCCTTCCATGTCCATCTTTCTCAACAATGCATCTACAGTAATCAATATAACTTCAGAAGTAGCTTTCTTGTTCTTTACAGTCAGCAGGAACATGGGCTATGGGTTTCCACATGTTTTCTGGTGACAACACAGACCATGAACATGGCCCTAGCCTGCAGTAGGTCCACAGATGCATACAAGACCCTTAGAGGCAGCCTTACCTGCAGAAATCACCATGGCGTCAGGTGACCGTGCAGGCCATTCACATCAACATGGCCCCCGTGGCAGCAAGGCCCATGAACATAAACATGAATTTAGGTGGCAGTCCAGACCATGAACATCCACATGCCCTTTGGTGGTAAAATTGGCCACAAACATCAACACAGACCTGGGCTGCAGTAGGTCCTCTGACCCAGACATGGCCCTGGGCATCATCCTGGATCAAACGTCATCATGGACTCAGGTGGTAGCCCAGGCCACCYGCATCAATATGCCCCCTATAGCAGTATGGTCCACAAGTATCAACATAGACCCAGGCTACAGCACAGTCACAGGCATACACATGGTCTTTGGTGGTAACATATAGGTCATGGATATCAGCAAAGAACCTGGCTTTAGTAGAACCATGGGTCCAGGGATGGAACTCAGTGTCAGTATGGATCTGGAAATCACCATGGCCTCAGGTGGTAGCACAGGCCATTCAGATCAAGCATGTGTCCCAGAGGAAGCACAGCCTCTGAACATCAACATAGCTTTGGGCAGCAGCCCGGACCATGGACATCCTCATGAACTTTGGTATTGTTGCAGGCAACAAACATCAACACAGACCCCCACATCAATAAGACCATGGACCCAGACATGGCCCCTGAGGGCAGCACTGACCCAGACATCACTATGGACTCAGGTGGAAGTTCAGGCTATTCAGATCCATATGGTCCCAGCAGTAGTATGGCAAAGGAAATCAACATGACTTCAGGGGGAAGTGCAGACCATAGTCATTTGCATGACCTTTTGTGGTAACATGGGCCACAGACATCAACAAAGACCCTGGCTACAGTAGGATCATAGACCCAGACATGGCCTTTGGATGTAGCACGGATACCAACATCACCATGATGTTAGGTGGTAATGCAGTCCACTCACATCTGTCTGGTCCTCACTGCTGCTACATCTTGTCACATCTCCAGACCTGCCTCTTTCCACAATGCATCTACTACTCCACTTTTCTATCTTTCCAATCTTTCCATCGACTACTTGCTCTTTATAGTGGTGCCTACCACCTGTCCCATGAAGGCAGAATGGCCAGAGTGTCTTCTGCTGCTTGCAATCCCAAATGTTTTTTTTAAATAATCCATCAAGTCTAGTTAATGGCACCTATGTGAGCATGAGTGTAGGCAATTCAGACATGGTAGGCACAGAGTTCTATCAGTAGCTATGCCCTCAAAATAGAATGATGCTCTTTCCCAGAAGCTTTTGGCTGTCAATAGCTCCCCAGATTAAGGCTGAACACTCAATAGCCTATGTTTTCTGGTTTCAAAGCTCTCACTACTTATATTTTGATGTTAGTCCTAGGGAACACCCCCAAAATTACTCTTCTTGAAAGACATTTCTCTTTTTAATTTATGTAACTTTGGATCACCATATATTGGAGTTTGTTGATAGGTAATGGATCATGAGTGGAGGTTGGATTACATTTTTTTGTGTTACTTTGTCTCTTTTATTCACTTGTTGGAGTGTTTGTTATGGCTTCTGCTTCTCCTGAGCCTATTGGGATGTTCTGTTTTCTGTGACACTTCCTAGGKAATAACGGCATGCAGTTCAGCTAGGGGGCTGATGAAACAGAGTGTTGATAATCAAATGGATTGCTGACGTCATCCTGTAATGGTTATATGCCAATAGGATCAAGGGTGAGGCTGGACACTCAGCAACAAGGTGACTAGGTGGAATTAAAACCTCAGTTGCTACATACACCCAGCATCCAGCAAGGAGGAGGCAGCCTGCACAGGTGAGACCAGCCCTGCAGATTGGAGGAACCAGTCCAGAGGCCTCTGGCAAGAGCCTTCTGGTTTCTGCCTCTGGATTGGGAAMACCCTCAGCCACAGTGCACCATCTCCAAGCAGCGTGGGAAACCAGCTATACACGCAGCAGCCAGCGAGGAGGAGACAGCCAGCACAAACTGCATCCAGAGCTGATTGGGGCCACGGAGCTACGTACCCGAATACAACTACAAGAGAGTGGGTCTCGGCCGCCATCTTTGCTTCTATGACTGTGCAACAGATTGGTAGGCAGGTTTCACCAGAGTAGAGGATCACTTGGGACACACTGCACCAGGACTCCACCTGCACCCAGGAACTCAGCAGCACCACAGCAATGTGTGCCAGGGAAAAGCAGCTCACCCAGGGTTGCTGAGATAGGCCTGCAGACACACAAGAGGGGCAAGCTCCAGCCAGTGACAGCAGGCCCAACTAACACCAGAGAAAAGCAGATGGCAAAAGGCAAACGTGGGAATGTTGCTAACAGAAATCAAGGCAATATGGCACCATCCGAATCCAATTCTCCCACAACAGCAAGTCCTGGATACCCCAACACACCAGGAAAGCAAGATTTGGATTTAAAATCACAGGTCATGATGCTGATGGAGGGCATCATGGAGGGCTTCAAGAAGGACATAAATAACTTCCTTAAAGAATACAGGAGAACACAAGTAAAAGGGAAAACCCCTTGAAGAACTAAGGGAAAACACAATGAAACAGGTGAAGGAATTAAACAAAGCCATCCAGGATCTAAAGAAGGAGGTAGAAACAATAATGATATCACAAAGGGAGACAACTCAGGGCATAGAAAACCTAGGAAAGAAGTCAGGAGTCATAGATCCAAGCATCAACAACAGAATACAAGAGATAGAAGAGAGAATCTCAGATACAGAAGATACCATAGAAAGCATTGATACAATAGTCAAAGAAAAGGAAAAATGCAAAAAGCTCCTGACCCAAAATATCCAGTAAATCCAAGACAAAATGAGAAGACCAAACCTAAGGATTATAGGCATAGAAGAGAGTGAAGATTTCCAACTTAAAGGGCCGGTAAATGTCTTCAACAAAATGATAGAAGAAAACTTCCCTAACCTAAAGAAAGAGATGCCCATGAACATACAAGAAACATACAGAACTCCAAATAGATTTGACCAGAAAAGAAATTCATCCCTTCACATAATAATTAAAACACCAAATGTACTAAACAAAGAAAGAATATTAAAAGCAGTAAGGGAAAAAGGTCAAGTAACATATAAAGGTAGACCTATTAGAATTATACCAGATTTCTCACCAGAGACTATGAAAGCCAGAAAAGCCTGGGCAGACCCTAAGGGAACACAAACTGCTATATCCAGCAAATCTCTCAATTACCATAAATGAAGAAACCAAGATTGTTCATGAGAAAAACAAATTTATACAGTATCTTTCCACAAATCCAGCCCTTCAAAGGATGATGAATGGAAAACAACAACAAAGGGAGGGAAACTACACACAAGAAAAAGCAAGAAAGTAATCTTTCAACAAACCCAAAAGAAGATAACCACTCAAACAAAAAATTACATCAAAAA
>BDUI01029961.1:13327-27671 GCA_002335545.1 Apodemus speciosus | reverse complement strand
GATGCGGCAGAAATGAGGGAACACTCAGTGAGCAGCTACTGAGCTGGTGGAACTTGGGGATGGCTGCTTGACACCGCTGCAGTCTGATTTCATAGATACTTTATTTTACAAAAAAGGCCAACGTGACTAAGGCAGGAAGTTCAGAGCCTCGCTCTTGCCCAATTCTTAGTTCAAAATGATTTTTTGCTTGAGGACAGAGCATTGGGTATCTGTGACAGCCACGGTGACAGGAAGCTGTGAATCTGCTCCAGCAGGACTCTAGAGGAACCAGCCCAGCCCACTGAGTAATTAAAAGCTAAATGGAATGTTGAGAAACGTCCATATAATTCGATAGGGTAACTTACTTTTTTTTTTTTTTTTGGAGAATTTAAATGAGATCTCTGCAATCATTTGAACTTTGAAAGAGAACTCTTTTGAAAAGGGTGTTTTATGTGGCTGAGTGACTGGCGAGATTGAACTCAGCTCTTGTGGGTGTTGATAACACGGACGCAGCTGTCAGACTCACATCACATGCCGTTCTTCAGCTGAGCTGGCAAGGCACTTTTCTCTTAGAAATCTCAACAACCGCTGATTATGGATGTTGGGAGATCCAGTGCCCAAGAGCTTGGGAGCAGCTCTGAGGAGCACAAAGACTCTTGGGCACGGTCCAGACAGCGGTTTCCATAGGACTGAATAGGAAGGATGCAGGGTCCAAATTCCCCCCCCCCCTGCCCAGTTGTTCAGCAAAGTAAAATGTTTGTGGCACTGACGAGAAGACTTCTGTGAGGCCAAGGGAATCTTTTGGTGGAGTGCACCAAAGAGCATGTGTGTGTACCAATAATGCGATGATTGATTTTGGATCATCAGCTTGACAGGATCTAGAGTYGTCTTGAAGACGGACAGGCTCTGGACATCTTGTGAGGGATTATTTAGATTAGGTTAATTACATTGGGAAGGCTCACCTCAACCATGGACAGCATCATTCCGTGACTGTAAGACGGGGCTAGCAGGCTGAGCAGCAGCCTTCATCCCGTACACATGATACCGACTGCCTTGTGCTCCTGCTGATGTCACTTTTCCACCAGAACTATGAGCCAAAATAAGCCCTTCCTTCCCCTGTCACTTTTGTGCCATGTTTTGTCACAACAACAAGATGAGTAACTAGTGCTCCCTGCAAGCCAACTCCCAGTTGTTATGGAAATCCATGCAGCCCTCAAGAGCTTGGCGCTGGGCACGCCCACTTGTGAGCTCTCCCACACTGCCTGCCTCCTGCCCAGAGCACAGCCATCAAAAGCCCGGCCTGGCAGGGTCACGCTGCGGAGCACACTCATTCTGTAGATAATTGACTTTATTTTTTTTCTCTTTACTTTGCAGCCTACTGTTTGTTCACGCCTTGATTCTTTACCACTTCCACTGCAAGGGAAGCCAGATTAAACTCTCAGAAGTCGATCGTGTTACTTCTTAGAGCTTTGTAGAAAGGGGGATTATTTCTTTGCTGGCTGCACTTGTCTTAGCAGATGATGGAAAATTGACTGCTCATGTGTAACAGCGAATCAGTCACTTTAAGCAGCTCGTTGGTAAGGGTTAACATGGTCTCAAATAATTACTTAGTGACTAGCTAGGAATTATTCATATTTGCCTGTATTACACTCTTTGCCTCTGTGTGTACATATGGATTCTATCTCTAGGAAATACATTCAACAGCAGTTTCTTTGCAGAATAATGTTAGAGTTATGTTAGAGTAAACTGGCTGTGTTCCCTCCACATACTTACATGTAATATGTATACTAACCTAGCATGTTACCTTCCGTCTGATAGAAGGGGGGGTTATAGATGGATGGATGAAACTAGGACTGGATGGATAGAAAGAGATACATGATAGCTAGGTAGGTAGATAGAAAGATAGATAGATAGATAGATAGATAGATAGATAGATAGATAGATAGATAGATAGATAGATAGAAAGATAGATAGATCGTCTATCTATACATACACATCATATATACATACATACACACTGGTGACTGGATGGATGGATGGATGGATGGATGGATGGATGGATGGAAAGAGGAGATAAACAGATAGATGATAGATTAATACATACATATACACATGAATGCACACATGGTTAGATAGATACGTTCATACACATGCATACATTGAAAGGTGAATAGATGGATAGACAAATAGGAGGAAGATATATATACATATATATACATATATTGATGGATGGATGGATGGATGGATGGATAGATAGATAGATAGATATTAGACATATAGACAGTTGATAGGTAAGTAGGTAAATTTCAGACAGATGAATAGATACATAGACATTATACACATACATATAATAAATATATACATATAGACACATGGATGGATGGATGCATGCATGCATGGATGGATGGAGAAATCTGTAGGCATACAAACAGAAGGAGAGATTATTTAACTTCTACATTCAGTTCCTGAATTAGATATAGCCGCAGATTGACTGTGTAAAGTGATTCATTGTGCCCAGGCCCCCGAAAACATTCACTGCTTAGATGACTCTCCCAGGCCCTGAGACTTACAAACTAAGGCAAATCTTCCCCAAAGACTCTGGCCCCACCCTTACCAAACTAATCAAAACATAACTGATTGTTTTCATTGCATAGATTCTGAGCTACTATAAAATATGGAGATCCTGTCCATTTCAGGGACACATGTTCTCACGTTTCTTCCCAATCTGACCTGGCAGTAATGAAAATGTATTGTACAGCTGAGTCTCAGGTTCTTTCCATTGCCTTGTAGGCAAGTCTCCAGTCCCAAGTCAGCATGCAACCAGCTAGCATCTCTTACTTCCCTGACTCTGGCTGTCACGTGTGCCATGATGACGGCACTCCCACATCCCATGAGTTCCGTCTCCTAGCACCAATGGAAAGTAGCTTTATGGTCAGGACCAGAAGATGCCTGAAACAGAATTCCCAAGCTGCATGACCAAGAGCATCCTGAGAGCTCCAAGGACAGCATGTCCCCATGCTTAGGGCAGAGTCACGGGGGAGCCAGCAGTTAGAATGAGCAGAGCATGGGTAGGGCTTCTAATAAGGAAGTCGAGGAGGGGCTAGGAAATCATGGCTTATGTTTGATCAAACCCAGATGCAGCATACTCCTTCATCAGAACAACTTTTATGTGGCCAGTTGTCAACTTAAAACCCCAAGTCACTCCTCCTTACAGCTCTTAATGATGAACTAGGGCATCCTAGGCAAGATTTTGCTTTCTAACAGACATCTCTGAAATTCCTGCTGGGGGCTGGAGAGATGACTCAGTTGATAACTTGCCTATTGCACAGTGTGAGGGCCTGAGATCAGACCTCTAGCGTCCACTTAAACATCGGCTGTGGCAGTATGTGGCATCTGGACCCTTTGTGCTGGAGACAGTCCCTGAAGCTTATTGGCCAGCTAGCCTAGCCAATCAGATCACTCCAAAGAAGAGGATGTTTTAGTGACTGATCTGTAGCTGGGAAGAGCCACCATGACCAAGGCTGCATGACAGAACAAAGCATTTAATTGGGGGCTTGCTTACAGTTTCAGAAGAAGAGTCCACGACCTTCCTGGTGAGGAGCGCGGCAGCCGGCAGGCAGGCAGGCACGGCGCTAGAGCAGTAGCCGAGAGCTAACTGGGAATGGTGTGGCTTTCGAAACCTCGAAGCCTGCCCCAGTGACATACCTCCTTCAACAATGCCATGCCTCCTAATTCTTCTTATACAGTCCCAGCAGCTGGGAATCAAGCACTCAAGTATATGAGCCTGTGAGGGTCGTTCCCATTCAAATTGCCACAGAGACCCTGTCCCCAAGAGTAAGGCAGATAATGATAGAGGAAAACACTCATGGTTGACCTCTGTCCTTCACAAGTATATGTACACACACGAGCAAGTAACCACATGCACACAGCCTACATCACACACACACAACCTACATCACACACACACACACACACACACACACACGAGCAAGTAACCACATGCACACAGCCTACATCACACACATACACACACACACACACACGAGCAAGTAACCACATGCACACAGCCTACATAACACACATACACACACACCACACACACACACACACACACGAGCAAGTAACCACATGAACACAGCCTACATCACACACATACACACATACACACACACACACACGAGCAAGTAACCATATGCACACAGCCCACATCACACACACAGACACACATGTACATACACACCTGCACATACACACATGCACACAACCTTGCTGCTTATAAACATATAGAGCTCTGCCTGTATGCACACACATACACACACCACACACACACATACACACACATGAGCAAGTAACCATATGCACACAGCCCACATCACACACACACACACACACATGCACATACACACATGCGCACAACCTTGCTGCTTATAAACATATAGAGCTCTGCCTTTATGCACACAGAAGATGCCCATTTTCATGCAGCTGGAAATACCCTATAGGAAGAAGAGAAGACTCTGTGAACACTCAGAAGAACAGGGACGACTTCTTTTGGAACTCCAGTTTTCCATTTCGGACCCAGAAACTCAATATTGGGCCTTCATGGAACCCATAATTAGTAGAAGCCCTGTCTAGGCAGAGATGACATGGAAACTTTCCCTCCACCTTCCTGACCCAGACATGGCAGAGCCACGTGAGCCATGTGTCCTCCACCTTATCTCCCCTGTGGAGACTCGCCATCACCCACTCCAGCCTGTAGGGGGCGACTCTGAGTAAAGAGCTCTCCTTTCTTTTTACAGACAAGAATCTGATGTAGCCGAGGCTGGCCTTGAACTCCTGATCCTCAGCCACATACAAAGCCACGCTCAGAGACAGCCTCCCTTCTTCATGATCTGCTTTCTCTTCCTATAGCTCTGCACACATAGTTTCTCACACCCCCACCTCCATGCACACATCCGTAGCATTCACAGGGCAGGGCTATGTTCCCCACTTTGTAGATAGATCTGTTAGCATAGACTTACTCTTCTCCCTGTTATTATTTCAACACTCAATGCAATCATCATTAGCCCATTAACTTGCAACCACCCTATCATTGCTAATATAATGACTATTAACTAAGTATGAATAATGCATGCTATCACTAATATAATTACTATTATTAACTATATCCTATCTCACATAATTCACCAGCATGCTTCATCTCCCTCTGCCTCCTTTTCCCTTATTCCCACACTGCACCACCAGCAAAATGACTAGTTCTTTGCTTCCTGTAGGAAGAGCTAGGCCTATGTGTGTGCTGTAAGAAATGTCTGTCAGCGACCAATGAGCAGTTGTATCCTCTACAAGGGGGAGGCCTGGGGTGCATGGCCAGCTTTGTGGGTTCATGTGACCACAGTTCTTCAAGTGTAGCACTCTTAAAGTCAGATTCTCAGGGGCTGAGGAGATGGCTCTGTGGTAGAGTGCTTCCTGACCAATTGTAAGGACCTGAGTTCAATTCCCCAGCACCCATGGAAAGGCCAGGTAGAAGCACATGTCCATACCCCCAGCGCTGGGAAGGTGGAGAGAGGTGTATTCTCAGAGCTCATTGGCTCGCCAGGCTAGCCATACTGATGAGCTCTGTTTCAACGAGAGATCATGTCTCTCTCAATCACCAAAACAGAGGTTAGAGGAAAGCACCTGACCCTGAGCTCTGCCCTTCACAATCACACATGTGCACAGTCACTCGTATGGACACAAACACAAACCAAAGCCTCACCTTTGTTGATGTTGTGGGACCTGCCTAGTGTCATAGAACAAGCACCAGAGACAGCTGTCTCCCTCCCACCAAACAAAACAGTTGGCAGACAGGGGAAGGGAGCCCAGCGGAGTTGCTTTCTCGTTCTTTCTGAGACTGGCTTAGGCTAAAATGTTGATGAAATCCACATGGTTCCATATGTTCCTTGTTGCTGTGACAAAACGCCCAATAAGAATCAACTTTCTGGCAGAAGGGTTTGTTCTGGCTCCTGGTTTGAGTGTGCAGTCTGTTGTGTCAAGGACATTATGCAGCAGAAGTGTGGAGCAGCTGGTCACCTCACATCCGTGGTCAGGAAGCAGACATCCATTTTCTCCTTTTTATTCTGTAGAGGATCCCAACACATGGGATGGTGCCACCCACCCTCAGACTACATCTTCCCACACCAGTTAACTTAAATCTAGATCTCCCTCTCAGAGGACTTTGTCCCCTAGTCAATCCAGATTCTGTCAACATGACTGTCAACATTAACCATCACACCAAGTGTTGACCAAAATATCACTGTCCTGTGTTTTATGCCTCAGAGCGCCTTTGTGATGGGCTCACAGTGGTACTCAGTCTCAAAGATACTGATTAACAGATTGATGCCATGTTCCCATGGAGGTCCTTCATAGCCACTGTGTCTGAGGGACTTATAGTCTTGTTAGGGGCTGTAGAGTAGAACGAATCCACAAAGGCCTGCCTCATGTCAGAGGCTGGGCCAGGTGCTAGGCTGTACATGCACTTCATGTCTCAGACGTATCCTTGACCTCAGAGCATCCCACTCCTACAAGGGAAGGGCCACCAAGACAGAGCAGGGCTGCTCTTGGCTGTACCTCCACAGYGCTGAGGTCTCAGCCGTGTGTCACTATGCTTAGGGTTTTCATGCAGTTCCTGGGGACGGAGGAGTTCTCATCCTCATGATTGCAGGCAAGCCCTTTACTGACAGAGCCATGTCCCCAGCCTCTGCACTTTGCATTTTAAGTGCCTAAGTGGAAAAGTCAGAAGGCAGGTGTCAAGTAAATGGCCAACTAGGGTTGAAGATGGAGCTGGGGAGTTGGCGCCTCACAATGGTTCTTGGTAGCCAGGGTGAGATAGCTCATGAGAGAACTCTCTCCGGAGGAAGTGTGTGAAGAGCACACCATGGGTAGGTGCAGACGAGGACAAGTGAATCCAACAGAAAGCTATAGAGGACAAGTGCCACGTGGGACGTGTCAAGGACAGAGCAGCCAGTCCGCAGTCCTCCCGTGAAGAGGGGACTGCTTCAATTTTAGTGCTAAGAGACTTTGATAATACATAACTTGAGGGCTCTCTCAGCACTACTCCGAGGCACTGTGGGCATAAAAATGAATGGATGTCACAGTTGGCCCTCCAAGGAGCACCGACAGGCAAACAGGTAAGTTGTAAACAACACAGAACACTGTGGGAAGAGGGTTCATTTGCTTTTGTGTGTGCTTACACATATGCACTTGTTTCTATGTGTACAGGTACATAAGTGTGGGATGTCACATGCACATACATGTGCACATGTCTAGACAGGCCAGAGAACAACTTTGGGCACCATTTCTCGGGGGCCATCCACCTTGTATTTTAGAGACATTGTTTCTCACTGGCCCAGAGCCCACAGGCTAGGCTGTCTAGCCAGCGTTCCTGGGTTACCTGTCTGCACCTCCCTAGTGCTGGGATTACAAACATACGCCACCACACCCAGCTTCTTACACTCAGGTTCTGAGGATAGACTTGGGGTGCCGAGCCTGTGCAGCAGATGCTTTATTGACTGAACCATCTCCTCAGCCTCCAGAGTTCATTTCTGTTCTTATTACAAATGAATTAAAGGTTAATTGTAGAGCGATCTGAAACTGGATACCATGTCCTTCTGCAACAGACACTTCCGCAGCACGGGGGCTGACACTTTCATACATGGTTTATACAAGTAAAAATAAACATTTTAAGGGAAAATCAGACCCTATTACACAAACTACTTTGCAAACTTTTACAGATATTTTCTTGTTTATATCATATCAACTTTGTTGAAAAATCTTTTTCTTAGCCTGTTTGTTCTTGCTGTTATCAATATCCAAGGCTGGGAACTTACAAATACATGAGGTTTAAGAGCTCACAGTTTTGGAGAATGAAAGGTCCTTGGGCTGTGCTAGCTCATGGCAGTGGCAGATGGTGTCAGGGTGAGTGAGAGAGGGACCATGTGACCACACAGGAAGCTGAGCCAGGAGAGAGGCGTGCAGTGACCATTGTCTAGGCTCCACCTCTTAATGGCCATCATCTCAATATTGCCACCCTGAGGACCAAGGTCTTGCTCACAAACCTTTATAGGATATGTACAAACCATATCCAAACTGCAGCAGTATCGACTTAAATAGCTTCCCTGTTTCTTCACAAAGTGACTTTAGAGCCATTCATGGCCAGATTTCCAATTAGTGGACATTTCAATTTTTCTTATTTTGACCACTATACAAAAAACAGCAAATGTCCTCAGAGTTTCATCTACATATGTGTGAGAGCATATGTGTGTGTATTTATATATGTATGATGTTCTATCTAGCATGTGTGGAAATTACACGTTGTTTATTATAGAAGACAGCTATAATTTTAACAGTTCCTGAAGAGGGTCCATTATGCTAAAGGGTGTTCTGGTAAGATTTGGAGTAAAAGTCATAGATGCTCCTACAACCTTGGTCGTTTCGTTATAAAATGAAAGGAAGGAGACTTACATAAGCAAAGGGAGTGTAGGGAATCAATGTAGACCAGTAAAAGGAGGAGGGCCTTGGGATCCTGAAGAAACTGGAAATAGTAACTCCCTGGAGCCTTGTATGTTGACAAGCCTGTCATTCCAGCCCTGAGGAAGCTGAGGCGTGAGGGCTGAGAAGGTCAAGGTCTGTGTTAGGTAAGGAAAGAGGAGGGAAGGGAAGGGAAGAAGCGAGAGCGGAGGGGAGAGAAAAGGGACAGGAGGAGAGAGGATGGAATGGAGAAGGAGGTTGAAGAGAAAGAAGAGGGAAGAGAGGAAKGGGACTCCCCAAATGCAAAACACTTTCTCCTGTAGCTGGGGAGCCTCTGCGAGCCCCTTGGCCTCTCTCCGCCTCTCCGCTYCCTTTCTYGCTCACCCATCCTATGGCGTTCACATCTGTAGCCCCTAGGCTCCATTTTATAGCAAGCCTATGCAGCTCAGATAGTGATGGCTGCCTCCTCTGTTAGTAGAAGCTCTGGAAATGTGAGGTGAGCCCGAGAGGCAGCTTCCTGACAGCACAGAGTGCATGGCTATCCATGAGCAACCATACACTTGGCTTCTAGACAGTGAGATGCACACCGTCTGCYCAGGACAGTTACCCACAGCTGCCCCTGGCAAACCCAGGGCAGGTTATTACTCCTGTTTATAACCTGAACACTGGAGGGGGACACTCCCACCAAGGTCATCACAAGGGCTGGTAATAGTAGCACAGAAGACACAATATCTGGTGTCTTCCTCTATCACTCTCATCAGGGTCTCTCACTAGCCCCAGAGTTCACCATTTCTGCTATACTTGGCTGCTCAGCAAGCCTCCAAGATCTGCTTGTCTCTGCTGCCCTGACACTGGGATTCAGACAGGTAGTCTGACCCCATGGGAGGCTTTCATATGGGTGCTGGGGATGGAGTTCTAGTCCTCATGCTTCCTAGGCAAGATTTTACCCACTGAGCYGGCTCTCCAGCCCCTCTGTTCTGTTTAACATAAAGGATCCCCTTTTTAATTTRCTTTCTTCAAGTTGGTCTCTATTTTACTTCTCTAGAATCTTCTAAGTTATATGTGTCTGTGAAGCATGGACATTTTTGCTTGAGTTTGAATATCTGCTCTCCCTTTCTTGGTGTTGCTATTTTGTTTTACTTTCGATTTCAGAGAAGGTCTTGCTATGTAATCCAACCTGACCTTGAACTCCAAATCTTCCTGCCTCATCTTGCTGAGTACTCAGATTATGGGTGTGTACAGTAAACTTTTTTAAAGGCAGTTATGATGATCAACTAGATAGGATCTGGAATCACCTAGGAGACTAATTTACTGGAATGCCTGTAATGGAGTTTCTACGTTGGGTCGAGATGAGAAGACTTGCCTTAACTGTGGGCGGCACCATTCCCTAGGCTGGAGTCCTGGGCAGAATAAAAAGGAGAAAGGAGAAAGTGAGCTGAGCCCCAGCATCTGTCTCTCTCTCTCTGCTCCCTGACTATAGATGTAATGTGACCAGCTGCTTCACAGTCCTGACAGCAGACGCAGTGAGACCAGCCATCTCATGCTCCTGCCACCATGCCTTCCCACCTTAAGACTGTGCGCCCTCAGACTGTGAGCCACAACCACCCCTTCTTTCCTCAGAGTGCTTTTTTCAGGTGTTTTGTCACAGCAGCAGGAAAACCAGCCGTCACACCCAACTACCTTAGGAGCTCGGAGGAAAGGGATTCGCAGCTCATTTCCTTGGTTTGGTTTCCTTGGCTTCCTCTTCTAGAACGGTTCTTGCCACACATCGCATCTCTTGGATCCAGCTTCTGCTTCGCTTTCCCCTTCCTCCCCAGAGCGCACTTCGTCTATTTTCTCTCAGTTCTAAGGAAAACTCTCCAGCAACTTCCCAGCCAAGTGTACTGATTTGATTAAACTCTGCTCTGTTCTTTGGAGCTTCTGTTGCGTTGTTAATTTTGGCAATTGTATTTCCATCCGAAAATTGCCTCTCCTGATGTCAGATTACTCCTCTGGAAGAGTTTTATTAGCTTCTCTCCAATGCCCTGTTCTATTCGTGTTTTCTGATTCACCTGAATCAATTTGCTTTAGAAGCTCTTTTTGAAGTATCCTAGTTATAATAGGAAATATTTCTCTTTAATCTGATCTTGGACTTTTATTTAGTTATTATTTTATTTTATTTAGTTGTTTTAATTTATTTAATTTTATGTAGTTATTATACTCCTTATCAGTATTTTACTTGTATTTAATGAATTAATCATTATCATCATCATCATCACCCAGAGTCTTGATATACATATAAATATCAATCCAGGTATGGCTCAAATTCTAGACTCTCTTGCCTCAGGCCCCTGTGTGTTGTGATTAGTAGTGTGTACTATCACACATGGCTCAGATTCTTCACTTTTTCTGTTGCTACACTGTTGTAGCAACCCTGGTTATGTATAATAAAAGGTGATTTATTGGGTTGTCTTATACAGCTGAGTCTGTGTACTCTAATACTGCTCCTCTGCACAGACACACTAGAGAAGCTGAGAACCTGGCACCTGTTCAGTCTAAGAACCAGGTGCATTGGCAGTCTTAGTCAGACACTGAAGGGCTAGAAGTTTCAAGAAGGGTCCCTGGCATTGCATTTACATAGAAAGCCCAAGGAACCTGAAATCAGAAACCAAACAGTAGAGGCCGGAGCCTTAGATGTACTTGCTTAGAAAGCAAGAGAGCTTTTCACATGAGCACATTGTTTCCTCCTCTCTGGGCCACTGGCCTTCTCAAGGCCGCCATCACACTGAGGAAGGGTCCTTGCCCCTAGTTGTCTGTGTGTGTTCTCTCTGAAAACACACTACAAACCCACAGTGGTGTGCTTCGTCAATCCCAGACAACTCTCAATGCAGTCCACTTAGCCACCAAGATCAGCTGCCACATGGGGCCAGGGCAGCTGTGGTTAGAGCAGGTAGTTCGATGAGAGGGATAAAGAAATTCTTTGCACGTTTGTCTTTAACAACCTAGAAGTCATCAGAGCTCTGCCAGCATTCACTGCATGGGAGTGTCCTGAGAGGCCTCAGAGGTGGACACCCTCAGATCAGAAACACTGGACAGGTTGCCCTGTTCCTCACGAGCCTTCCTAGCTTCTAGACAAGTCCATGTTTGGTCCCTTGGTACTGCCTCTGTCACTTCCATAGATGTTACAGGGTTCACCGGTCCCCTGGCAGGTGGCACAGATGGTCTTCCCGTAATTCCTGCCCTTGGGGGCGATAGAGTTTGACCGTGGCCCATTCCCTCATTCCCCAAGGAGGGTTCTTTGGCAGTTGGAATTTTTTTGTTTGGGCAAGGCTGCTTTCCAGTTCTGCCCAAGTCTCCCATGATGGTAGGAATCTTGACTTTAAGTAGATGCAAATTACTTCTCTGTTTTTCTATGTTTTGGGTATTTGTATAGGTAAAAAGTACAAAATAGATGAGATTGAAACTCGTAGAAGCAAACATTTGGTGTGTGCCTATGTGGACTTGTGCGAGTGAGTGTGTGCATTCATGTGTGAGTACATGTGTGCAAGGATGTGTGCATGAGAGAGAGAGAGCATTCATGTGTGAGTACATGTTCGAGTACATCTGCATGTGTGCAAGGGTGTATGCCTGAGAGAGAGCATGTACGTGTGTGCATGTGTTATGTCCATGTGCATGTAGAAGGTGACATCGGTAGTCTTCCTCACTTTCTCTCCTTTTTGTATTGGAGATAGGGTCTCACAGGCATGCTGGCCAGAAAGTCCCAGGATCCTCCTGGCTCCACCCCTATCTAAGCACTGGGACTGTATAGTACTGTCTACCCTTGGGTGCTGCAGATCTGAGCTCCTGTCCTCAAGCTTAGCAGACACACACTTTACCTATATGGCCATCTCCCACGGAGCAGCCCCAGAGACGTCCATGTGCAGGGCAGCTGCTTAGCCTGTGGATGGGGACTGGGGTGGTGAGTGATATTGGGATAAAAGATGAACCAGAGCCCTATGTTCTTTTTAATCCAAGGAGACCCTTGGAAATCAGCTAAATGTAAGGCGAAGTGGGGGACAGGGGCTCAGACCCTGGGTTTCTGGGCTGGCCACTGGGGTGGTGTCATGAAACAGATCCCTATCGCTTGCCTTGGGCAGGATGGTACTGGRCACGTGAATGGATAGAGTGGCTATCCTTCAAAACCATGTGGCCAAGGACATTGAGATAAGCAGATGGCCATGATGGAGTGGGTCCCTGGGGGTAATTCTGGCTGTGTGCAAGCAAGCTCACTACCAGATGACAAATGGGGCAAAGGTCTGGTGCCTGCAGTCCTTCCTCCAGCTCCCTTCCGTTGGAATTTGTCCCCGAGGGAGCTAGAGACTGGAACCTGGCCACACACAAGCACAGCAGCTGCCTAGCRCACAAACCGTCTGTGGCTGCACTCCTTTGGGGACCTCCAAAATGAGGTAATTAAAGCAAAAACCGAGGGTTTGGGGGAAACAGCTCAGTGTGTAAGGTGCTTCCTGAAAGCAGACCAAGGAGACGCTGCCCTCTTCCTCCAGCTAAAGGCGCCTGCGCCACGCTGATTACTCCTAGCTTTTCCAGGAGCCATCCCTCAGAGTTCTGGCATGTTAATTTTCAAGTTTACGAAGTGGCAGTAAAGATAATAATGGATTTCTTCACCCATTACCCTCCTCCTGTCTACCGTAATTCTCCCCACTTAAAATGTTTGTTTTCCTAGCTCCTGAATACGTGACAGAGGCGYGGGGCCAGCCCACATGGTAAATAACCCACTTCTCGGGCACTTCAAGTCTAGGATTCTCACTCTTCATTATGGTCACTGTAATTTTCCCCGGCTGGTAATACAAGGACATCAGCTGGCATCTCTGGAGTGCCACAAACTGCTCGATCCAGCCTCCAAAGCTGACTCTTGACAAGGGACAGCATCAGCTTGCTGTGAGTTTTTCCTGGGCTGGTGGTGGCTTAGCATCYATCTGCTGGTTCTAAGCACAGACGCAAGTTAAGCCAACAGCTTCTCAAGAAGCAGATAGAAGGAGGCAAAGGGCACTGGTCAGGCTTTCCCATAAATGGACTGAGCTCCTGGCTCCCTGAACACCAAGACCAGCGGAGCAGCCCATGTTCTCCAAGTCTTAAATGGCTGGAGAGCTTTTTACCCTCTACCAGGAGAACACACAGGAGACGGGGATGGGTGGGTCCAGGGACTCTCTGGCCAGTTAGTCTAGCTTACTTGTAAGTTCCAGGCCTTCAAGTCAACTAATCTCCAAAGTAAAAGGAAGACAGAGCAAGCTCTGGCCTCCACAGGCACACACACACACACACACACACACACACACACACACACACACAGTAAGGAGGTCTGGGTTTGGTGGCACATATCTTTAATCTTGGCACTGAGGAAGCTGAAGCAGGAGGCTTGCTGTCAAGTTCAAGGACAGCAAGGACTGTATATCAAGATTTTGTCTCAAAACAAATACATACAATAATAAATAATGCAAAATGAAATAATGAAAAAATAAATAAATAAATGCAAGGGAAACYGGCAGGAGATGCTGGATAGGAACACGCTTTAGACTTTGCCCAAACACAGAAGCACTTTAGGCTCCTCATCAGGGCCACAGTCAGCGATGCACAGGGCACAGTTTGTGACCAAGGCTGTTGTGGTAACACTAACAGTGTTCCTTCTACCATCGCGGAGAAAGATGCTAACTGTTAGTCTCTGCTCACCACAGAAACCTGCTCCACCCAGATGCACAGGGTGAGAAATGAGTGTGTGTGTACGGCAGGGGTATGTGTATACACAGGGAAGTGTGTGTATGTGTATATGGGTGCGTGTTGTCCACATATGTGTGTACATGTGCATATGCATGGGTATATGTGTGCATGC